>RPOG01002351.1:0-97114 GCA_008086565.1 Thalassoma bifasciatum
ATTAGCAGTGTTAGGTGTGAATGGTGTGCTGACTAAGAGAGCATACAGTAGGTACATTTCATCCTAAGCCTGTGAGAATGTTCTAGAAGTGTGTTGGCAGGTATGTACCACAACCAACACAGCTGAGGACAACATGACCTGACTTCCTCCTGACTCACACAAAGTAAGAGTTTGAGTGTGACTGTGTATATGTGTGTGCATGTGTGTGTGTGTTGTCACTATGATGTCCCAGGGTTCTTAAAAATGCGTCACATGTAACCTGAACAACAGCGAGGTCACTGCTACATGAGTCAGAGAGTACTTACAGGGATGGAAATAGCACAGGTTGGAAACAGGAAGTAGAAAACAGAAAAAAAGGAGAAACACAGAAAGGTGACGAAGGAAAGGATGTGGATCTGTCGCTGCAGCTGAGGCACTAAACGCTGACACGACAGCGAGGAAGATTGAAGCCGATCAAAACAGACAGGGGGCAAGGAAAGAAGGAAAGAGTTATAAGACTTTAAAAAGTAAAACTCCAAGCTCTGTCAGGTTTGTCTTCAAAAGGAAGCCAAGAAATGCATTGAATGTTTAATGTTTGTTTGTTTGTTGACGGCGCCAGATGCACCATTGGTGATGCAGTCCAGGAAAGTAGAGAAATCTCATCACTGATGAAATCTCATTATGATGCAGCCTGTTTTTCCCCTGTCGTTGTCCCTTCCTGCCTTCTTTCATAACTCACATGGAAACCAGAACATTTCTCCAACAAGAACAATCCCCTCCCCAAACACACTCACAGATTTGACTTTTTAAAGTAGAATCTTTCAACACAACATCAAAAGTCTTTATATGTGATTCTTTTCCCCTTCTTCTTGCTCTGTGTGTATTCTTGTGTGGGTGAGTGGGTTCGTCAGCTGACTCAGATAATAACTCCTCACACAAACATAATGAAGACAGATTGACATTTATAGGACTTTCCTCCAGAAGATGCAGCATCCTCTTCCTCATCTTAATATTCCCTTTGTGGTTTAATCCCTCTGTCTCCATGCCAACAGTGATTTCTCTCTCAGACATGCAAACTGATCCACCCCTATGAAGAAATCAGGCAGGAATTTGCTACAAATCTCTGATGTTCTGCAATATGCATAATACAGAATTAAACTGTTTGTAGTTCAAATAGTTTTGTGACTATTTCAATAATTAGAAGGAATCTTTGTACAAAAATTAATTCCTGGAACTTCTCTCTTAACTGTCATTGGTACATCAGAACTAAAGTAACTAATGTTCTTGTCCTTAACTTAAGATTTCAATCACATCCCTTAAGACAAGAAATCATTTTGAAAACAGTCAGAACTGAGTCCATCTGTTAAAACACTTCATCACAGAGTGTGTTGAGAGAACAAACGCCAGATTTTTCTTTCTCTTCACCAGCATTTCAGGCACCATTTTTATCTTATAATATATTTCCTTACAATACTTTCTTCCTAAGTGCACTTCATATCCCTTGCACTTAAAAAGTAAACATTAACGGGTTAACTTATCAGGTGAATGTAAGTCTAAATAACATTTTTTACTTAAAAATTAGACATAAACACTTGCTTACATTTCAGTATTTGTAGAGAATGTCGTTGAGGCTCATGATCATATGCTCTATATAAGGTGTCTAATCTAATACAACTCCAACTCTAATGAAGTTGGGACCCTTTGTTTAACAAATAAAAACAGAGTACAGTGATTAACAAATCCTCTTTAACCTGTATTCAACTGATTACACAACAAAGACAAGGTATTTATTGTTCGAACTGATAATTTTTTTTCATCCCCTCATTTTGAAATTGATGCCTGCAAAGAACCGTTGTTTGGATCATTCCACAGGTGAACAGCTTCATTAGAAACAGGTGAGTGTCATGATTGGGTATAAAAGGAGCATCCCCAAAAGGCTCAGTCCTTCACAAGCAAAGATGGAGCCAGGTTCACCACTTTGTCAACAACTGCATGAGCAGATAGTCCAACAGTTTAAGAACAATGTTTCTCAATGTACAATTGAAGGAATTGATGGATTTCATCATCTACATTCCGTAAAATAATCAGAAGATTCAGAGAATCTGGAGAAATCTCTGCACATAAGCAGCAAGGCCCAAAACCAACATTGAATGGCCGTGACCTTTGACCCCTCAGGCCGTTCAATGTTGAGCAGCATTAAAAACCAACATCATTGTGTAAAGGATTTTAGCACGTGGGCTCAGGAACACTTCAGAAAACCATTGTCAGTTAACACAGTTCATCACTACATCTACAAGTGACAGTTCAAACTCTACCATGCAAAGACAAAGTCAGACATCAGCAACAGACAGAAACGCTGCCGCCGTCTCTGGGCTAGAGCTCATCTGACACAAAGTGTAAAAGTCTGCTGTGGTTTCATGAGTCTACATTTCAAACTGTTTTTGGAAATCATGAACGTGGTGTCCTCCCTTTTTTCAGTGACGTCCCTGTTTATCTTAGCAAGATAATGAAACCAAGACACATTCTGCACCTGTTATAACAGCGTGGCTCAGTAGTAAAAGAGTGCAGGTACTATACTGACCGGCCTGCAGTCCAGACCTGTCACCCATTGAAAATGTGTGGAACATTATGAAGTGCAAAGAATCACAATGGAGACCTCAGACAGTTGAACAACTGAAGTTGTTCATCAACTAGAATGTGAAAGAATTCCAACTCCAAAGCTTTAACATTTAGTGTCCTCAGTTCACTAATGTTTACTGAGTGTTGTGAGGGGGAAAGGTGATGTAACAAAGTGGGAAACATGAAGCTGTCCCAGCTTTTTAGGAAAGTGTTGCAAGCATCAAATTCAAAACGAGCAAATATTTGCACACAAACAATGAAGTTTATCAGTTTGAACATTAAATATCTTGTCTTTGTGGTATATTCAATTGAATATAGGTTAAACTAGATTTGCAATTCTGTTTTAATTTTTGTTTTACACTACATCCCGACTTCATTGGAAATGGGGTTGTAAATGTGTTTTTCTCTCATCCAACAATCGATCAGTTAAAAGCAAAAGAAATCAGATGATAAATTCACAAAAAATAAGTTGTGCTTACAACATAAACAGGATGTAGAAATGGCAGAAATAGAAATGAACGCATCAGCAAGCACGTCCACACTCATTACACTAACATGTTAGGTATGCTCTGCCTGTTATCTATGCTTTAAAGAAGTGCACAAGCATGCTAACATCCATCATTATGTCCTATAACCGTCACAAGTACACACACATACACACACACACACTAAAACACACACGATCATAACTAGCTTCAATAATGTTGCTCATAGAAATGTTACATGTTCTTCTGCATGAGGAGAGTGAGTGCACTAACATGCTGATGCACACACAACTTCAGAGGGTTACATGTATAAAGAATTCAGTTTCACTCAATCACACAGACACACACACACACACACACACACACACACACACAAACAGCTGGAATGTGGAGAGGAGAAATGCCAGACCACAGGAGAGAGGGAAGGAGAAGAGGGAGTGAATTTATAAAAGGAAGCAAGCAGAAGGAAACAAAAACAGAGAGGCAGATAAGGAGAGCAGCGAGGAAAGTATGAGAAAGCAGAGCATTAACCGTGTCAGAGGAATAAAAAGAAAAGATGTAAGGGAAAAGAGAGAGATGGAGAGAGTTAAGACATTTTTCCCCTCTAAGTTTCTGCTGGGTCTTCATTAGTTGCTCCACCTTTGGCCCTGACATGCACTTTCTGTTATGGAGGGGTGGAGAGGGTGGGTCCCACATTAAACCAGAGGAATGTAAACACACGTGCCTCAGAAGCATGTTTCAATCTGTATACACTCATAACACAGAGTGAAGACACAAACAAGTCTGGGAACTCTAAAAGATTACACACAGAAAATCCAGTTTTCATCTTCACCTCCTGATAATTCTTTCATCACAGTTATCTGGTCACAAGAACAAAGGAAAATCTGAACCAGGGACAACTGTCACTAAATAAATGATTTTAAAGGGAGTGTAAATCCAACAAGCTGATTTATTCTTGCTACATTAAACCAAACTTGTAGAACTGTCTGAGCTCTCCCAGTTAAAACAGTTTCAAACTTTATGGCTAATTTGAAAGGTACATAATGTTCTGGACAAACAACTTTATGCATTTGACAAGCATTTGAATGTATTAACACCAATGCATTCACTCACTTCTGAAATGAAAAATGGACTGTGACTGTGACAGACTGTAAACTTTGTGTACTCTTCCTCTCTAAATCTCACTTGCAAATGACACAAGTGCCAATTCTCCTGGAGAAATCAATACATGCAAATAGAGTTTTCTCTAACAAGCGCTCAATAAAAGGCATTATTAGCATCTGTCTGAGTTTTTGTCTGATAAGAGCTGATGGTTGCACATGATTTCAAGATTAACCTTTCCAGAGGCAAAAAAAAAACAATAATGCAGCTCTCATCTGACAACAATATTAATTCTCCATTTTTTCAGGTATTCAGATAAGAGCCCAACCAATATGGGATTTTCAGGGCCGATGCCAATGCAGATGCCGACACTGCAAAAATAGGGCAACATCCAATATATTGGCTGATATTCAATAAACCAACCTATATCCAATGAACCAACCTATATCTCATATATCCACTGATACATAAAATAGGAACAATGATAAACACAGGATATATACTATACATGCCCACAAATTTTTAGAATTCCCAAAATATGACTCAACACAAAGGAACAGATCACCAAAAAATTAAAAGTAGGAACTTTAATTATAAACTGTCAACACTTACTGTAAACCAACTGGTAAATAATAAGGCAAACTGGGCTGGAAAGCATCGTGGGTGTGTGAGAGGGAGGGGCTGGGCACTCATGCAGCCAGACACAGACACACAGGAGCAAGAACGACAGAATCTCCACACAGAAAAAAAGTTTATTCATCAGCTACATAATGGCCGATGTCAATTAATTGGTGATATACTATAATCGGTCGGGCTCTAATTCAGATGTTGCCAGAAGGCAAAGACTTCCTTTTTGGTGTGCTGCACTGATACTGTGCAAATACAAACTTAGTAAGCATTCAATACTTCAGATCATAGACTGTTTAATCCATGGATGTAACCTCTGTGATGTCACCCATTTGTTTCTGATACGCGGTTCAATATCGTTGGGTCCCGTTGTGGAAATGCTAAACTGTGAAACCTAGCATTTGTAAAGTAGTGTAGGGTAAAAAGGCAGGCTTTGAGTCTCCACAGTAACAGCTACAGGGCGCTGTCTGCCAGTCAGCCAAGCTGTGCCTCTGATTCAGCAAACTCATTATCTTGAAAGCCTCTAGAAAAATTCTAGATCTATCAAACCTAAATCAGTTCACATTGATTTTTCTGCATAATAACTGCATTAGGAGAGTCAGTGCAAACAAATATCACTTTTTCATCTGTGTCATTGCAGTCTCAGATTCACTGTGTAAATCGTGATTAAACAGGGGCTTCACTCTGGTTTACTGACAGGATATGAAAAATTCAGCTTTCCTACTCGTTCTTTCTCACAACTCCTCTGCACTCCACCTTACCAAATTTATTAGCACCCAATCAGAAATGTTGATTCAAGAAATAAAAATGGTCATTTCTGAGTTCACTATATACCCTTAGGAGCACTCACTCAATTATTTCTGGTAAGTCTCAGTTTCACTGTACATGAGTCTTTTTAACTATGACTTTTTTTTCTGTGGGAAAAATTAGGGAGTCCTGATCAGAAGGGGTATGTATAAGACTGAAATGACATCTGTCATTAAGTTGAAGAAGGCTTCATGTATGTTAATGAATGACGTCATTAAGTCTCATTTGGTCAATTATGTCACCTTCAATGCAAAGTCGACATTGTCTGGGGATGTTTTTGTTGTGACAACTTAACATCGTTGGCAAAACAGCAGCAAGTTATGTTGTATTTGTAAATGTCAAGTTGTCATAACAAAAGTGTCATTCAGACAATGTCCGCTTTGCATTAGCAGTGACATTATTGCCTGAATGACACTTAATGACATCATTCATTAACATGCATGAAGCCTCCTTCAACTTAATGACAGATGTCATGTCATGTTTATGACAGTGTCATGTCAGTCTTATGTATACCCCTTCAAGTAAAGTGTTACCAATATAATAATAATAATAATAATAATAATAATAATAATAATAATAATAATATTTTAATTATAAAGCACTTTTCTGAACATTCAAAGACACTGCACAGGGGATAAAAACCTCAAGTAAAACAGCAAAATACAGGTTAAAAAAAATATTGCACTGTCTGAATATTGTCGCATATTATGATTTAATCTTATCTGCGATTAATTGCACAGTCCTACCTGAGACAACCATTAAGTGTTGTCTTAACTGCCTCCAGAACCTCAGGCATAGAGTTTTGTTCAAGTGATGTAAATATGCTAAGTATTGAGCTTTGGAAGAAGAAAATAACTGATAAACAGATATTCCATACAAAGGTCATGACATTGGAGCCTGAATGAAGGTAAAGCACTTGTCCTGGATGTTAAATGACTAAACCTTGTGATACCGACCCAGTTTAGAGGTAAACCATGAAAAATCAACACAAATATGGTGACATTCATTCACCCTCCCCCAGGCCACAGTTCATCTGTCCTTCAATATTAGCCGTCTTTGCCTTATCATTCCTCTAACTCGTCCCTCGCTTGGAAAGTGCTCGGGGTGAGTCACTCCCTGCCAAACAAACAGACACATGCTGAGACAGAAAACACACACACACACACACACACACACACACACCTCACATCAAGCTGTCCATGATGGAAGTGGCAGTGATGGTGTCGTAAATAGGTGTACGCGTGTGTTTGAGATGAGAAAGCATCACCTACTCAGACATCAGACAACAAACAGATTAACACAATCATTTCTCTGAGGACCACGGCCACTTTAAAGAGCAGAAAAGACAGTCAAATTTCCTTGTTTTCCCAAAGAGCTCAGATCAAATGCTGGGAGGAAAAGGGAGCAGATTGTATGGAAATAAATAAAGAAGATGAGAAAGATGGAAGAAGAGGAAAGAGATTAAACAAGGGGAAGAATGAATAAGAAATAGCCGAGAGGGGAGAGAAATGTTGACCTTAATCAGTCAGTTTGAGGAGCAACATTAGGGTCAGGAGTGGGTTTAGAGGAGCTGCTATAAATGAAAAGCTCTTTGAATCACGGATAGAGAGATAAACGGAGTGGTGTACGGATAGATTTCAGGAAGGCAGGGGAGAAGGAAAAGCTGCATAAGAAGAAGGGGAGGGAGAGGGAAAGGGGGGCTGAACTGTAATTCTGTTCATTCCTCACTAACTCTTCCCAAACCCAGTCCTTATAAGGGCAGACATGGCTACCACAGGCCTCCACACACACACACACACACATATACACACACCAGGAAGAAAAACAGAAATAAGTCAGAGGGAGAGAGAGAGAGAGAGAGAGAGAGAGAATCCCAGCCTTTTAAAAACTCTTTCCTTTCACTTTCAAATCTCTCCTTTCTTTACGCTCTAAACGAACACAGTCTTTGTAAGCAGCAGGAAAACAGATCCATTTCTAGCCCTCTCTTCTTCTCTGCATTAAAGTTAAACTTTTATAAGACACCAGAGAGCAGAAATCTCCTCCTCCTTTCTCGGTTAAATCTCTCCACAAATCTCTTTCATGCTCTTTCTCGTCAGCTCATCCTCCTCTCTCCATTCTCTTCATTTGTCCATCTGCCCTTTACCCCCCTGCTATCTTTCCCTGTATTTACCTCACTTTACCCCTCCTTCTCTTTCTCACCTATCTCTCCATCCGGGCTAAATAAACACCCAGGTTTGAGGACCATCTGTTACCGATGAGCACTTATGCGTAAAAAAAGAACATAAGAAGACATTTAAATGCAGAGATTTAAAATATGTCAAATCTATTTTTAGAGGATTCAGTCTTGTTGTGATGCAGGTTGAAGGAGAGAGTGTCTGTGAAATGTACATTAACTTGGACAGGAGCAGTATGCTGACATGAGCGCACTCATCATGACTCAGGGGTTGACGTGGTGCAGGCTGAAGGGAACAGACGGAGGAAGACACAGCCAGGCAGAAGATGATTGTGTGTCTTCTTTTTTTTACAGCTTTGTATTATTTATGATGGATGTTTTTGATGAAATGCTCTTTTAAAACCTCGCTGAGCATGCATGCTGTCATTCCTGGGACCATCATGCATCATGTTTTCTAAGTGGAAGACATTTACACGCCCAGTTCGGCTGCAGTCCCTCCTCCCTCAGTCGTAAACCAGCGAGCGTTTAAAGGAGGAGTCAGGCAGGTTCTGCTGTCCTGAGGTTATTTGGTTAAATCAGACTAATCACAAAAAGGATTGGATCACAAACATTCTTTTGTTTCTGTCTGAGGTGGACAAAAACATCTCTATAATGCACAGACATGTATCACTGCTTTTGTGAGGAGTATCGTTTTCAATGATTACAAAGCTTGACTGTTGACTGTGTCACATCGACCTGCCTATCAGCTTTCAGGTGTGCTGCTGCTACAATAGGTAAGTATCACTGTATCACAACAAGACTGGAAGAAAAAAAAACATCTTTGAAGTGAAATAACAGATGCATGAACTATGAGATTTTTTTTCTGAGAAGTAAAAGGCTGTTTGAGTCTGTAAAAATTATGATCCATCCATTCATCATCTTGCTGTAGACAAAAGGGGTATTGTCCTTTTTTAGTCTTCATACTGTCCCTCATCTACCCTTGTTGTAGATCTTCATCTTAAACAAAATCCCTTTTGTGTCCAAGAAGGCATTTTAGCACACATTTCAGCTGCCAGGAGGGCTCTTCATGCTGTGTTTTGGCTCCCAAGACTGCAAACCAGTGCGGTTTTGGCTCCTAAATAGGTCACTTTAGTGTGTGGTTTGACTCTTAAGAGGGCACTATAGCCTGCGTTTTGCTTCCCAGAGAGTACTTCAGCCTGTATTTGACTTCCCAGAGGGCACTTTGATCTGTGTTTTGGCTCCCAAGAGAGCAAAAATTTTCAATGTGTTTTGATTTAACCATAGCACCTTCATGTGCAGACCTGAGCAAATTACAGTCCAGGGGCCACATCAGGTCCTGAAGGCGTCCCTGTCAGGCCAACAGGAGGTCAATCATTGGTTAGAATTTAAATGAAAAACTTCAATACAACAGTGTTGTTTTTATTTTCAAAAGCTTGACGTTTCCATTATCTCCTTATGAATGCAGTCATGCACATGAGCCCTGCATAAACAGGGACAAGTGTTGAAGTTCAACAAAACAAAATCCAGATCCTCTATCATTGATGATCACCCCTCAGCTGTCTGTGACCACCTCAGGAATTCATAAAGACTCTGATGTGATTGTTCAAGCTCAAGACGGATCGATTTTTTTCACTGAAGCAGTAAAATGGAGCTAAAAATGTTATTATTTTGTATAAACTCACTTCAAATTTATACAGTATATGTGGGAACTAACAAGCCTAACATGAAATGAAAATCTAATGCTTGTTTGTGTTTTTACTGTTTATCACTTCCATAGGAGTATTTTCCTTATGACCAACACCAGTTTCACTTATGTACAGAAATTCTTTGTTCTTATAGTTACCAGTCGCAAGATAATCAAAATATATAGGTAAAAGCATTTTAAAATGAGGGAAAAAGTAATATGAAGACGAATCAAGTTTGCGTTCTTCTTGGTGTGGCCCTCCTAAATGAATCAGGTTTCTCATGTGGCCCCTTGTAACAATTAAATGCCCACTCCTGGTCTAGCCTGAAAATCCAGCAATGTCCATGTTTACAAAAAGGCAACGTATAACACCCTTCCTTTAAGGAGGGTTTACAGGTAAGTGACTAGAAAAGCTCTCTGAAGCCCCTGAGAAAAGTTTTTATTTGCTACGAAGCAGGCTGAAACTGATTGATGTACCTCTACAGCCTACAAATGCAGAAAACTAACTATTCACATATCAGCATTGTCTCATATTAGGATGCAATGATGGGGTTAGAGACAGCAGGAAATATTTGGGTCAAACATCTACTCATACATTTACAAGACAAATCAGCAGAGGCAACAGGTACCACTTTGATCACATGGAGGTCAAATTATCAAAATGATGGCAATCAAAGAATGATAGAAAAGTACAGATATAAGATGGTGTTTGGAAAAATATTCAGGAAAGTTAGGATTAGGGCTGAAAGATATATCGTTATCATATCAGTATCCAGATATGAAAATTCAAGATATTAATATCACAGTCACATGATTATTGGTGACTTTCTGTTCATGTTGATGACTGACAGTGAGCTTTAAACAATTAACCCCACTTTATACATCCTGTTATATTATGAGGCTTTTATTTCTCTGAAAAATGCTTAGTTTTCTCTAATCTGAGAGTCATATTGTATCATATTGATATCTAGATATCTGGCATTAATATCGAGATACAAAGGTTTGTCCATATCATTCAGCCCTAGTTAAGATTATTGGATGAATAAACCAAAGGGTGCTTGGCTTATCCAAACAGACACCTATGAAGAAACCAGTGTTCCTGGTTTAACCTTTAGATGACCTTCCCACTTTGAAGTGCACTCAGCTTCATGTGCAAACACCAACATTTCAGACGTGCTCGTTTGTTCTGCTCCCTGCATACAGAGGTCTAGAGAGTCTAGTTAAACTCCAGGCAGCCCTTAAGGCAAAATATCAAAGAAATAATGTTTGATGACGATAAAAGAAGGTTTTGTTTTTTTACAAAATACTTAAAAAGGAAAAAAAACCACCCTAACTCAAATGTCCCCAGGAGACAGTCTTGCTGAACACGTCCCATCAGAGCAGTTCTGCTCTCCATTCGCTCTCAAAGCCTCATTTTCAAAACTTCATGGGTGGATTGTCTGGTTTGACTCACGAGCTGCACGTGTCTAATGAGTTTGCCGTCAACAGACTTCACCTGGAAACTGGGAGGAAAAAACGAAGGAAAAAGCTGAGGTAGCAGAGAGCTGTAGATCTGCAGCTGAGAGGCATGGCTCCGGAGGAATGCTCCAAATATTTGCAGAATCTCTGTGAGAGCGTGTGCAGCTCTTTTTCTTTGACTCTCTCCTCATAAATCCCTCTCCTCTCCTTCCTCTGCCTCCTCTGAAGCTCCTCTCCCACAGATTTACAAGTTTCACTTTGTAACATAGAAGCAGCTGTCGTGTCAAGACGCTAAATTTGCATTAAGATTAAATCTCTGTACGAGACAAATCCTATGTTGATCATTTGCAACCAGTCAACATGTGAGAAGGAGGATTATAACTAAATATAATGATTTATGAACCACAGTATTTTTTCTTGATCTCCTTTTCTACTCCATCTACCCTCCTTATATTTTCATCCATCTCATCCTGGCCACATCAGCCTTTATCTCATTTCTCTACTTCACATCTGCTGGTTTCAGCTCAATTCCATCCATCCATCCATCCATCCATCCATCCATCCATCCATCCATCCACCTCCCCCTGGCCCTTTTTCCCACTGCCCTAGTTTGATCCATCACTGTTGTCCACTTCCCTGATTTCCTTCTTTTTCCGCTCGATGTTTTACACATCTTTACATCCCAATCCATCTTGCTGATCCATCCAGCCCCCCTCACTCACACTTTTTCTCCCTCGTTCGTGCCGGGATTGCCGGGCGAAGCATTTTTTTTGCAGCCAGCTGGCACAAAAGCTCTAGCTTGCAATTTTGTTTCTATACAGTAAATGAAAATCGCATGCAGGAAACACTTTGGCACCATCCTGTTTTATTGGACCCGGACTAATCTGGACCCATGAGGATGAGCCCGGTGCCAAGTTTAAGTAATGAAAAAATTAGAGATGCATCAGTGGGTCAGTTGGAATGCAGGTGTAATAACACAAAGTGCTGAAGGGTGGTCACTGTTCTTTACTTGGTCAGCACATTCGATGGGCTGTAGTGCACTTCCAGCAATATCTGTTCAATATCTGTGGGGGGTATAACAGCTTTGGATGCCATGATTAAATGATTTGAAACAGTTAAAGCACTGGAATCATTTCCAGATGTACACACTAACCTGGAGACCTGATTTGCTGCCATGTTCACAGAGTGGAAAATATTCAAGCACTAGTCCATGTCTCTGCTCTCTCTCTGTAACTCTGATGCTGGAAGCAAAGGAAAAAAAAGAGGGACAGAGGAATACAGGAAGAGAAGGGAGGAGGGACAATTTCTCCATCTCTGTCTCATCTCTCTATCTCTGTCATCCCCCTCTCAACCTGGAGGGAAACAGGCACCCAGGTGTAACGAGAACTGTTTACCTGCCTGCTTCGATTAAGATCCTCTCACACAGACAGAAACACAGAGAGAGGAAAATCTGATAGACTGCTACACTTTACCCAACTGGTCCCTGTGGCGTTGGTTGTTCTGCTTCTTTAAAGAGGGGTGTTCTGCTTACTCATATTTTAAACATGGGTTTAAAGCGACAACGCTGGATGTTCAAATTCATTCATATTCATGTTGGACAAATCCCTAAATCTGTCAGTGAGCTGATCAAAATGATCCTTTGTATAAATAGTACAAGATCTTCATAAGACTTGCTGAAACAATGAGGTAATTGCAAGGTGATAGAGAAAAAATACAACTGTCATATTTGGCTATATTCTTTATTGTCACATTGACTGGTTGCAAATGATCTACACAGGATTTGTCTGGTGCATGGCACATCGGAGAGATGGGCCACAAACACCAAGGTCTTCCCATACATGTTTATATATACAAGAAGGCTAGATGCATTAAGGCGGAGTCAGCAGCAACGTCACTGTGGTGGCCATCTCAGGACAAGGGACAGTCCTGGTGTGCTGTACTGTAGTTGGGGGGAAGGTAGATGATTTACTTACTACAATACTCTTCACTTGCTGAATTCTTAACAGATTTACAAACGGATTGGTTTAACTCTTATTCCCATGGCTATGATTCAGGCTGAATGTTGAAATCACAGATTATTTTTTTTTTTTTCAATATTCTTAAGTTTGCTGTTATTGAACTATATCTCTGTCTTTTATAACAGACTGAGTCATTTGAAAATTGTTTGAAAATTGAGCAATCTACAGTTATTTCAAAGTCCACGCTCCATTGGCTGTAATGTTATGAGTGATGGAGCAGCCCTGTCCCAAGATGGTGATGACGTTATTTTCCTTTGGCTCACAGTGGGCATAAGCCATCTAGTGTTTGTACATATCTATACTCCTATAGCTCTGCCCCACACCTCCAGGGGGCTGGCCAATCAGAGGGAAGGGGGTTTGTGGAGCTAGGAGTCTTAAAAAGACAGCAGCTAAGACAAGTGTCATACAGGGGCTGTTGATCTCTCTTCACTGGCTTCTAGTGGCAGCTCTAATCAAATTCAAAGCTCTTCTTTTGGCTTAGAAAACAGTGACCTAAACGGCTCCGGCCTACTAGGAATCCCTCTTCCAGGTCTACACTCCCTCTCGTCTGCTGCTGCTCTGCCTGTGAAAGATGTCTGGTGCTCGCGGCCCAGCCTCTCCTCTGTCATTCTCAAATGGAGGAATGAATAACCTGACTCCATACAACCTGAGGAGTTCCTTTCTTCTTTTAAGAGATGTCTGTCCAGGGAACACTTTGGCACTTCAACTGACCCTTCTGCTCTTTGTCCACAGGGGTAAAATAACCAGACAGTACAAAATCTAGCTCTTAGTGAATATTTAGCTTGAAAAATAAAAGTTGTTAAATCTAAAGAATGCTGTTGAATTTGATATATGGTGGGGGGGGTTGCACCATTATTAAAAAAAACAAACACTTTTACTTGCACTAGATGGCAGCGCCTGCGCCCAATCAACTTGCAGCACTTTGTCGCAATCATGAAAGTCTTTTCCTCCAGTCTGAATTCTTGCTTGTGTTCTACTTTGGACAAAAGCGTCTGCTTCAACTTTAACATCTTAACTTTTAATTTTTACCAAAATATTTTATCGTATTACCCCCCCCCCCCATAACGAGTTCACCGACGTAAAGATACCCACTCCACTCCGTTGGTGTATTTTGGGGTGATCATAATGTTGATAAAGGTCTGTTCTTTATGAAAAAAAAAGAAGAGAGTGTGTGTATGTGTGTGTGGAGATAAGGATTGCAGCACCTTGACTATTAGGTTAAATAATTCAAGAGAAATGAAAACAGTGCAGCAGCTTAAGTACAACAACTACTAACTGCAGCTTTTCCTCTGCACACGAACAAAAAAACAAACTATCCAACGTCACAGCACTGTCAGGTCTTTTCAGCTTCTTCCACACTGATGTTTTTGCATATAAAGAAATCTATGCGTGCTCCGTACTTATAGAACTGATAGGTACAATGACCACACAGAGACATGACTGCATCTGTGTACCCATTTGCACAAACACAAAAGCGTACATGTCAAAATAAATACACGTTTATAAATATGCATTTGTGCCTGTGACACGCACACTTGCGTTTACAAAAGGCCCGATTGTCCTGACACACACGTAAGGCTGCCAACACGCAAGGACACAGATTCCCTCCTGGTACTGTTCTCTCTCTCTCTCTCCCTGTCACAAACAAACACACAAACAAACAAACACAGCTGGCAACAACCTCCACTAAAAAGTGAAGATATCAACATTAAATAGGGATGTCACACACACACACACACACACAACAACAACAATGTAGCCAACGCATGTTTGCACACTTATGTAAAGACTTCAACACACCTGAAACATACATGTGAAACCAGTAAACACACACCCCTCTTTCCAAACACATACACAGTCCCTCTCTTTTCCTCTCACACACAGAAACCCTCACACACACACACTGGTGCTGACGTCACGTAGCTCGCCTGGAGTACAGTGGATGATAGATTGGAGCAGCAGCTCCAGAAACAGACAGAGATGTTATTGTTGGGATGGTGGGATTCAGAGCCAGGACAGACCAAAGAGAAAAGACAGGCTGAGGTGCACAGTCTGCATGTTAGATTACAGAAGTCTGAAATACATCGCTTTGATTTTAACAACAAAGCAATAGCATCAAAGTTTTATAAGTTATTTAAATGTATTTGCAGGAGAGCAAGATCGCAGACTGGAAATCCAGACTGTCGTGGCTCCAGCTATAAATGTTAACCTTCTGCTGGAGGGGGGGTCTTTACTGAAAACAAACTGGCCCATGTTAAGAGGGAAAGAGGCCTACAAAGGGACAAACTGTGTGTAAGTTTTGGAGTAAGAAAGAAACTGACAGTAGTGAAGCTTTCTTTTGGCATTCCTGACATTCCTTCATCTTTTCATTTTTTATGTTCCTGTCTTTCTCTTTGAAACACAATACTCACCTGCTGTGATCAAAGAGGTGGAACTCATTTGGCAAACACACTCTCGCACACACAACAGAGCACTACAGATCACTACAGTGGACTAAGAACGAGAAAGGAGACAAATAAAAGTGGTAATTAGTCCGAACAATACAGCAGGCGTCCCCGCTCAGATCAACCCATTTGTTCGTCCAGGGTGTGTCAGTTCTGTTGAATCCAGATCTGTGGTGAAGCTGCTGCTCCACAGGCACAGATGGAGAGCGAGGAGAGGGAAGAGGAAGGAGGGAGTCTGAAAGTGGGAGTGAAATGTTGACGCAGAGAAAAAGACAGAGCGGGGAGGAGGTGATGGAGAGCATGGTGACATAGTTGTGGGAAGAGAAAATGAGTGGATGTGGGAAGTGAAACAAGAGAAAGCAAGTGGCAGAAAAGGAGAAGAATTTATTCTTAAGGGAAAGCATCAAATCTGGACTGAAACATGAGGGATGTTTATTTTCCCTTTTCTGGAGATAACTTAATTCCCGGCTGTGAGCAAGCTCTTAATCATAATTAGGCCACTGCACCCTCTTTCCTCTTTGGCTCTTATTTCTATCTTTTACTTTAAATCATTACACACCCACCAGGCTGTTAACAAGAACATGCAGAATCTGTCACATAGCAGTATTTATATTCAGTGGTCTCACAGTCTACACAAGCAGCCAATTTGCTGTTCCAACCTTAAAGATGCAGTTCTACTTTTCTAGATAAAGCAAAGAAGGAGTTCTTGTATTTGACAGATGGGGACACTACTATTAACTGACTCTGTGGGTCCCCTCAGCCTTTTAGCATCTTAACGCTTCATGTTTAGAACCTTCCTCTTCGCTCTGGCACTCCTCAGGCCAAGTCCAGCTGGGTGTTTCTACCTTGTGCACCTTTAAAAATTTGAAACTGCTGGACGGAGATGCACCCACAACATGGCAGATAAACAGGAGCACCAAGTGTGGAGGGTGTGAAAACACAGGCAGTTACATGATTCATCACACAGAGATGGCCATGACAACTGTGTGTTGAAGGATTCCTTGCAGCCACACTTACGAATGCGATACCTGGCACTTACGAAATGGTACAAGTAATCAATGGTGCCATTTTTTGGTGCTTCTGTGTGTGTTTATGTGGTAATAAATGTTAATTTGTTTGATAATAAAATCTCAAAATACTTCCTTTTGACGTATTTATTTCTCAGTAGATAAACCTTAACAAATACATTAAAAAAAAGTCATCTGTTTGTTCTGTAACATCCCAGTTGTTTCACAAATTTCATCAACATAAAAACCCTTAAATACAACTTTATAAATGTACAAAACAAATTAAAACCTAGCTCTACTTACTCCATGCCCATGTCCAGCATGGAAAGTCACTTACTCTCCCACTCCCTCACAGTCACAAGGATGCATTTAGGTAACCAAAACAGATAAGATTAGATGAGATGAGATACTCTATTCATGCCATGAGGGGAAATTCACTGTCACAGCTGCAATGCAAGAAAATGAACAGAGCAAAAGTTCTAAGAATAAATAAATTCAATAATTCAATAAGTATCAACTAAAAAGAAAGAACTACAAAGACAGAGCTGCCGCAACCAGCTGCCACTGAGCAGTGCTTAGAAAAGTAGAAATTAATTAATTATTCATTTATTCAGAAAAGTCTCATCAGGGAGTCTCGTCAGCCTCCACCTCCACAGGGTCCAGGACTGAACTGTTCTTCTTCACCAGTCTGTTCAGTCTCTCTCTCCTGTTTCCTGTCCACTTAGAGGTGAAATCTTTCTAGTGTGGTGTTGTGTCTGATGTTAGCTCTGTTAGCCATGTCTCTGTGATGAGCATGAGACCTACATGCATGCATATGAAACACAGTACCATTTGATTTTGCACTAATTGGTACAGGGGACTACCGACAGAATTTGGTCCGTGCCTTGAAAGCAGGACCCAACACAAGGTGTAACCAAATGCAAACTTCTTCTACTCTACGTGACGTGTGTTTGTGATACACCTCCATCTGACATTTGGACGCCAACAGACCCTGAACAGTGGGGCTGACAGATACATCCTTGTCGTATCGGTATAGAGATATGTAATTTCAAAATATTAATATCACTATTATACACAGTTATAGGGCTGAACAGTTTCAGAAAAAAGATCTTATTCTGATTTTTCTGGCAGATACAGCGATTTCAATTCCATTCACGATTTTCTTTAAATCAAACTTTAGTGAGATTTTCACAATTTAAAGTCAATTTACAAACTTGACAGAAAATTACATCAAACCATTGGAACATCAAAAGGTTTTCCTCTAATGCGAGGATGAAAATAAAAACTGAAGGTAAGAATTGTTTCCAACTTTGAAATAAAAGGTCAATATTTTAATAGGTAAAGTGGAAATTTTGAGAAATAAAGACAAAATTCTGAGACAGAAAGTCAAAAACTTCCAGAGTTTAAGAAATTAATTTAATATTATGTGAAAAAAGTCCAAACTTTCTCATTAAAGGTCAAAATTTTAAGATGACAAAAGTCTAAGATAGAAAGTCTACGTTTTGAAATATGGGCAATGTTTGAGATAAAAAGTTAAAATTTTGATATAAAAAGTCAAAACTCTAAGATTTATGTCAAAATTATACGAAACAAATACAAAATTAAAGGATAAAAGGCAAAAAAAAATTAGGGAGATTTTTAGATAAATAGTCAAATTTTGACTTTTCTCAAATCCCTAAAACCTATTCCTGTTATTTCTAAACCCGACTTTCTAAATTGTATTTTTAGTTATAAAAGCTGAAGAACAAAAAGAGCTATCTTTGACTCTTGATTTTTAAAAATGATGTAGTGCAAAATATCCTTCATTGTGTCAAGTTAAACACAATAAAATACAAAACAATTCAAAACAAAATTCAATAATCCCAAGGAAAAAAGGATTTTTCCAACAGTCTCACACTCAAAGACAGGTGTGTGTGAAACAGCTGATATAACAGATCCTGGGTCAGTCAGGAGCAGGAAAAATCGCAGCTTTTGGCGATCACATGATCACCATGTTTGAAATTGCGATTTCAATCAGAAAATGATAAATCGTTCAGCCCTAAACAGTTATATCGAAGATATATCATGACTGTAGATTTTCCCAGCTCCCCCTGCATGTAAAGCTCAGACAGTCACATGATTATTGGTGACTTTCTGTTAATGTTGATGACTGACAGTGAGCTCTAAACAATTAACCCCACTTTACACATCCTGTTATATTATGAGGCTTTTATCTTTCTGAGAAATGCTTAGTGTTGTCTAATCCCAGAGTCATATTGTACCATATCGGTATCTGGCATTGACATTGAGATATAAAATTTTGCCCATATTGTTCAGCAACACTGGACATTGTGATAGAAATTATATGCGTTTACTCTTCCTAATTCCACACATCTCTTTTCCTTGTGTCACTTTTGAGCTGGGAGCATAACTCAGCCTTAATGCTCCTTTTTCAACAAACCCCCTTCTTTCTGATTGGCCAGCTCTATGGAGGCCTGTCAGGGGTGGAGCCTTCATTTTTGCAGCCTGACTCTCCAATTTATTACAACTAATGAGAGAAGAAAAGGATTAATGTGAAATGAGCGCAGACAGACGGAGAGGATGAGATAGAGAGAGAGGTGGAAGGAAGAGAGGTGGAGGGAGTAGGATGAGCATGAATAAGTGAGAAGGAGCGGAGGAAAGGAGAAGGGAGGAGGAGGGACCGAGGGTGGAGATGAGATGTGCATTCCTCAGCAGGGGCATGACACAACGTGAGTGTGTGTCTGAGTGTGTGAGTCTGCACACACATCCCCGAGAAATTACTGGGAGGTAGGTTAATTCAATTTTTAACACAAAGATGATGGAAAAAGAGAGAGAGTAGGAGTGAAGGCAGGAGGGAGGAAAGCAAGAGCTGACTCACAAAGTGATGATAGAAATAGTAGGAGAGAAGGAGTAAAAGGAAAAAGGGAGGAGAAAAAAAGAATAAGGAAAAGTGATGGGGTAATGAGAGCAGGAAATAAGCAGGGCGACTTGGGTTAAATGGGTGTGATTTGTCTGGAGGAAAGAAAGGGAATGAAAATGAAAGAGCTCTAGAGGAAGAGAGAGAGTACATCTTGTATTTCCCAATATTAGAGACCAGAACATATTCTTACATGTCGCAACGTGTGTGTTCATTCTCACAGTCACAGCACATACACACACACAAACAGAAGACAGAAAAGTGTGAAGGCGACTGAAGATTTTTCCAGCATGATAGATTCATCATCTGTTTCCTTTGTTCTCTCTCTCACACATGACTTCTTTGAACAGACTGAGATTTATGGATGCACACACATGGGCATGAACATAAGACACATGTTCACACACATGCTCACAAACCAAACAGGCTGGAATTTTTCTTAAAGAGTGAATAAAAATCTGTTATGTAATTGCACAACTATGAATCCTTTGCAATCAAATCTCAAGTGTCCCTTGAGTGTGAAAAACTGGCACAGATGTAAAGATAATAGGCACTGTAATGACCAATGTACCGAGCACTTTCAGCTCCGCTTTCAAGATGACAGCGTGCGAAATGAGTCACTGTTAGTAAGCGCGCGACTGCCAGCCTGCATGTGTGCAAGTCATCTCTTGTATAATATCCCGGCCTCCTGCCAGACTCGCTGCATCTCATCCAGATGGCACCTGAACCAACAGACAGCTGGGAGTCCCTGACCAGGCGGCCTGCTTCATCCGTTTACCCGTCTTCAAGGCCGTCTTACTGCACTGAGACAAATCCACCAGAGCAGGCCAAGAAATGATCAGGGAATGCCCCACTTTTTGCATCAGCATACGTCTTAATATACGAGTAAAAGTAGAGCAGCATTTTCTGGGACTTGTGGGGCTAAATTTGCTGTGGGTATTGTTGTGACATTGTTGACATTCTGCAGACAAGCCCTCCAAAGGTATAAGACTCTCACAGAAACATGCACAGTGACATTTCCTTCCTACCTGTGTCTCCTCCTGCACCACTCTGTACTGCTCCTTCCACACAGCCATCTTTGTGGCCTCATCCTTCCTCAGAGCTCGCTCCTTCTTCAGCTCTGGACTCCAAAAGGTCTTGATGGAGTTCATAGAAGAGCTCAGCTTGGACTCTTTGGCCTCCAACTAAAAAGAAAAACAGTGTCATGTATCATAATTTGAATTCATCATGCTTTTTTACTGATGGGGACGTTAAAAATATGTCATTAGTATTTGCAGACAGTTATATGAAACACAAAGTGTCACAAGCAAATAAGATACCAATAGGAGAGTTCTTACTTCTCTGCGTAGCAGTTCATTCTCTCTGAGCACCTCTCGTAGCTGTGTCTGCAGGTCTGTCATCGCACCTTCTCTCACCTGGTCAAATAAATAATATACAGTATGAGTGTAAAAGCTTTAAAGGAAGAGAAATTCAAATTATTGATCATCCCTTACATTGTAAAATATTAAATTAGCCCTGAAAGACTTCAATCAATCCCCAAACTACAATCTTACAAACAATGCCAAACAAGGGTCATAAATTAAATAAGTTGTTTGGCATCAGCAGAGAAGATTTGGCAATTTTTATATGGGCTCTCCCACATACCCAGCTCTGATGCTCATCCAACGAACTCATGCTCCTTACTAACGTAACGCCATTTGAAGAGGAAACAAAGGTTTTCCAACGCTATTATATTTATTTCCAAGAACATTGTTACAATAAATAAATCATCTAATAAACACTAGCTGCTTCAAATGTGAAGTATGCAGAAATTTTCAATAGGTTTTGTTTCTCTGTTTACAAACAGCATCCGAGCTCGTCTCCTCCTCTGTGGCTCAGTGTCAGCTGATGCGCATGCTCACTGCCCCCGACCGTAGCCAATAGCATAGCTAACAGTCGTATCTTCGTAAACACACCATAGGCAGTAAAAAACAGCCCTGTGAGCACCTGCAGCATCATGTGAGAGAAACTCAAGAGCTGTACACCTGACTTCCGGCAGGTAAATGAGACACGCTGCGGATATAGAATCATTCTTTCTCTGTGTTACAGCTGGTATTGTAGCCACTCAGGATAGCTTCTTCTACTAGCCATTAGCAACACACGAAGTCACATGCACACTAGGTGAACCGTGATTGGCTGGTCATCACCCATAAAAACTCCTGCTTAGAAACTCCTGCCTCTCCGCCCAGAAGTGTCCCAAGTCCAGCATAATATTCTACAAAACAGGCAAGGAGGGGGTCTATAAGGGGCCGAACCACACACAGCTGCAGAGGTTCAGAGAGGACAAGTGAACAGGATTATTCATGTAAAAACTAAATTTTTTATTTTTGAGAAAATACTGCATTCCCTTTAATATTTGTGTTATATTCATTTATTTGTGACTGCAGTTAACTCACAGGGGTGGACTACACTAGCAAAAATCACAGCTGATAAAGAAACAACTTTATACAAATACAGGTCTAATCTGAAAAAGGATTATAAAAAACTGGTTAATTTAAATCTCAGGTTACAATTATGCACACATTTGCCTAGATATCAGATTTTAAATGCCTTCTGAACACAGCAAGTCTGGAGGAGTTAGGGGGTGATGAGGATTTAATCACTCGTTACGTAACTCATCAGTGAAGGAGGGAGACACTGAAGAAGAAGGTGTAAATCTTGCAGAGATGAGATTCTGGCTTATGTTGCAGAGGAGGTGGAGGAGCAGACCACAAACTGAATTAAAGCTCCTCTTTAACAGTTTGTTAAGTGTTGTTCAGATGCTCAGAACCACTTACTCTGATGGGAAGAAATATGTAGTGTTTTCAGTGTACACATGACAATCAGAACAAAGTCATCTTTCAATAGAAAATGTTGACATTTGATGAACCTGACCTATCATTACAGGATTTTATTCAGCAATACAATTCATGTATCTTTCATTCCTGTCTGAGGGGAAAGATGATGGAACAAAACTTCAGCTATTTAAGCAGACACAATGGAAACAGTTGTTCAGCTCCTTCCAGAGGGAAAAATCTTCTTGCAGTGTTTGTTGGAACATTTCAATCACATCTTTTAACAAAACTCATCTTGTTAGTCTCATATATAATGTATCCTATTTTTTGCACTTATTGCTTATTTTACTTATTCTGTTTTGATTTTTTTACTCCCTGCTGCTGTACTGTGTGATGAGAAACTGATGACACCAAATTTCACCCCAGAATTGAATGAAGTACTCCTGATTCTGACTCTGAGGTTTCTTTTGGAGAGTTTGGGAGAGCAACTTTTTCCTCTGGTTTGATTCTTAACTAGAGGGCTTGTAAAACTACAACTATGCTGAATTGTCCTGTTAAAGGTTTTGTGGGGACTAACTGTTTAGTGTTGACTGTAGAAACCATAGACTGTATAATGAGTGGACGTAACGACGTTTGGCTCACACTGAAGCTTCCAGCAGATCGGGGCGGGGGACCACAGACCGACGTCATATCCAGTATTCGGGGCGGGGGACCACAGACCGACGTCATATCCAGTATTCGGGGCGGGGGACCACAGACCGACGTCATATCCAGTATTCGGGGCGGGTCTGGTGTCTGGCTGCAGTATAGGTCATAAGCCCCGCCTCCTCATGTATTCCAGATATGAGCCGGGAAAACTTTAAAAAATGACGATACCTGGTAGAAACGTTTCTCTCATCTTTACGCTAAGGTGGTATGACGATGTCATCTGGCTGCATGGTGTTCAGGTGTTTTTTTTCTGAGAAGTTTGTTTCTCATTAGTTATTGGACGTTAAAAACCGTGATATAAGTTTCGTTTTACGATAGTTGACAGCTGCCGTTCATGAGTAGTTTTTTATCGGTGATATAAGAAACTTCAGGAAAGAGCCAAAAGGAGACTAAACCCTCTGAAGAAGAAGAAATAAATATTTTGATTTCTCTTTTTTACTTGGCTCCACCGGAAATTCTCTACTGCGCAGACTCTGGCTGCACAATGGCGGCTAGAGAAACGGGGTTTTGGGCTTCAAAAACGTAGAACGGTGACAGGCGGAAGCACGCTGTCCATTCTATATACAGTCATTGGTAGAAACACCCTTGGGCATATTCTTTAGTATTTTTCCAGGACAACATTTCCCATGAGCCCTATCTGCCACTATCACAAAGATGTGCTTTTTGCCTGGTCTTGTATTTGTTTTTCCAATCGTCTTTTTAAGACTTCTTTTTTTAGTTCAAGACAACTTTTTTCAAAGTGACTAATAACATATTCAATTGTAGTTATGTAGAACTATTGTTTGAAACTTGAAAACAATCAAACTTGTAAACTCAGCTTGTACCTAGTTCAGCATCCAGAAAGTGAGCAGACTATCTGTTTAGCAACCAATTTTGACACCGATGATAAGGGTGGGGATATATCCAATATTTGGATAAGCTTCTGGAATGTCACAGATTTATTTCCATCCAGTGTGTCATTAATTTTTCACCAAGATCTTGTATCGATGATGGTAGAGTCTGACCGCTGCACAAAGTCTTCTCCAGAACATCCCAAAGATTCTCTATGGGGTTAAGGTCTGGACTCTGTGGGGGCACTTGACATCACATGGCTACAGTTTAGCGCATGTTTTAGGGAGTACCTTAGCTCACGCGAGCATCAGCTGATGAGACAGGATGATCACCAGTCAGCATTTTCTCAGACTGTGATACAGAGACATCATGTTAAAGCAGGTAAACACCCTACACACAGGGGGACAGTGTGTGAGGAGAAGCTCTTCTTCTTCTCCTCTTCAGCTGATCTGAACTGCACATAACCTTGTAAAACCTCACAGTGAGTTATACAGAGCTGTTTTATTTCCCACATTATCAGCACCAGACTTGAAGGAACTGAACGAGCTCTTCTTTGTCCTCCTCATTTTCCCTGCTTGTCTCTCTCCTCAGTTATTTCGACGCCAACTAGCTCCATCTCCATGTGTTTTTACCATCTCAGCTGTTAGCATACAGGCAGGGGGGGCCGGCACTTTGGAAAGGCTCCACCTGATTGGCCAGATACATTGTCATATACAACGTGAATGCATAGTACATGGAGTGTAATTTATCGATTTTTGAGCAGTAATTTGCAATATGTATACCGCGCATGTTGATTACTATAACTCTACAATATCTTGCAGCCTTTATCACTTTATAGGGCCTTTTTTTTATGTTTTTTTTTCAGCTTGCCTCAAGAAACAAAACAAACAGCAGCTACTAAGAGCACCATTTTGTTTTTATGTTCTCAATAAGCCTCATTTGATAAAATATTACACTTTTCTTGTATTTCACAATCTGAAATAAACGAAAAATGTGCTCAAATTTGCTGAAGTAGGTATTTTTTTTCCATTTGAAATCAAGATGATTTACATTGAGATAACAAGTCAAAGGTAAGTCTTCAGCGGGCAACCTAGATGAGCTCTTCAGAAGGTAGACTGCTCAGTTCTTAGAGTCACACTGGAGTCAGCTCATTATGACACAGAAAAGAATAATCCTGTTCACACCCTGGGGGTTTGATACCTTCAGTGCGCCAATTTCAACCTCCAAAACCTGTGGCATCTGCCCATGAAACAACGAAATAATCATGCTTTCAAACCCGCACCATGATAAACCAGAGCTGTCAACTGGATCATACACTTGAGAACCCCTTCAGTCTCAGGTTTGAGATTTACCAAACAAGGAAACAAGAAGACTTATTTCAGATAAAAAGACAAATGAATGCACAGGTGGGCAGCAACATTCAAGTCTCAGGCCATAAAAGGAGAAACTGTGCGACGCCTCACCTGTCTCATGGAGTGGGGCACTGTAGCTGCTTGTGAAGGCGGGTTTGGCATGTCCCCACCAAAAGCGATGGCATCACTGGGCATGAGTGCTCCCCCTCCTCCTCCACTGTTAATGTTAGGACTGCTCCCCATGACCGCAGCTCTCACCCCGTAGGGAACCCTGGCCCCAGCCCTGCCCAGAGTCATGGTGTTTTTAGGCAGTGAGGGATTCAACCCGCTGCCCAGGCTCCCGATGCCGATCGGGTCATCAGCAGTGTCAGTGAAGTACATGGGTCCCCCTGTGGCGTAGGCAGCGTTAAGAGACTGAATATTCTCCATGGAGAGGGTTTTACCGGAGCCAGTGAGTCCTCCTGTGGAGCTGCTGCTGCTGTTTCGACGGTGGCCGAGGCGTGGGGAGCGAGGGAGGCGGGGGGAGCGACCGGGACTCCCTGACATTGACCCGTTTCCATTTGATCCAACAGCGTCCAGCTTTGAGACAGAGCGGGAGCTGCTGTACATGATGAAATCTGATGTGTTAACTTTAAGTCAAAAGAAGCTTCAGGTCCAACGAAGGATCACAAACACATGCTGGAAAAAGTTTCCCAAAAAAAAAATCTTATATTCTCCTGTAACACCTGACAAATCAAAGCCCCCTCAGTCCTCCACTGTACTCGACGTGAAATATCCTCATGAAATGTTGACACAGCTCTGATCACAGCCTGCTACACTGTGATCGCTGGGCTTTGTTAGAAGCACAAATCAATGGGGCATCCCTCCAGATAAAGGCAACCAGATTATCCACACAGCCAGGGATGATGGGATCACCTAGAAAAAAGAGAGAAAGAGAGACAAGGATTTGGTGATTGGTTCAATAAAGATAAACTATACTTAAAGTCTAAAGGAGCACAGTGGATTTTTAACTGGTAACGGTTTGATTCACCTACTTTAGGCAACAGATTGGCTTCATCTCACTAAGTACAGCTTATGCATTAATTAAGAATAAAAAACATTCTCTGAATCCTTTTTTTCCCGGTGAAATCAGTTGTATCATATGTTATTCATATGTTCATAAACCTCTGTCCACCAAGGTAAAGGATTCAAGTGCAGGAACCTGCACACAATGTACACAAAGGAGAGAGCCAGTTTTCACTTAAGCCTTCAACTAAAATATTTACACACAGTTTAGGATGTGGTGTGTCCCTGGGAACTATCACTTAATATCTTAAATAAACTGTTTGAGGAATAGAGCTTAAAAAAACAGTGGTCTTTAGGCACCACTTGCCCCTGTGCAGAGTAGGTTGTGTCTTTGGAGAGAATACACTGGGGTCAATGGTGCTATTGATTGTTGAAGTAAAACAGATCCTTTTAATCTCACAAACAGTAATGCTTTATGGAAGAAAGACAAATCAAATACATATTTATTCAATGTTGATTTTAAAATTTTACAACTTCAAAACTCACACTTCTTTAACAAGGCCTAGAGCACCACATGAGCACGTTTGCAACAAAATCAGAGGCAATTCCCAAAACCAGGCTACAAATCATCATTTTATCTTCTTTTATCTCCTTATCAAGACATTGAACAAGGACAAAATGAAATTTAAAATGAGCCCTGAATCAATTGTAATTCTCTTCACAGATCAGGTCTACTACTTATCATCCCACTTATCGATGCTGCAGGGGATAATGAACTCACACTCCCCTCTGACTGGACCACCAAGTTTTTGTGGTGTGGGTAGTTTCTTAAGCACATCACCACTAGGCAGTGGTGTGCAGACTTTTGAAAAAAAAAAAAGACACATAAAGGCACTTTTTGACACCCAATAGGGCAGTTTGGTGTATTTTGCCATAAAGGAGAGCATGTTGGGTGTGTCTTGGCTCCTAAAAGGACACCTCTGGGGTGTGTTTTTCAAATACTGGTGACAACCTCCCTGTGCATACTACTACCTCTAGGGGTGGCCCCATCATTTTTTTTCTAAATGTGAAGATGGGCTTTCCATCCACAGAACTTTTACAACTTTACTTTAGAAACCTAGCACTGATACAACTGAACCCAGGCCCTATGACAAGAATCACCCCAAACCCATCATTCTGAAAAAAAAACTGCATCATCAGCTGTTTAGAGCTAGCATCATGCTAACTGTATGGACTCATAGTGTAGCTTACAAAGCACTAAAGATAAGATCCTCATTCATTCAAGTGTTAACTAAAAAAGAAAAACAAAGATAGAGCTGCTGCAACAAGCTGCTCCTGAATAGCCCTCAGAAAAGTAGAAGAAGAAATTAATTTATTCCTAAGTAAGTCCATCAGAGATGAGAGCTTGTCCATAATTCTGTAGTCAGCCTCCACCTCCACAGGCTCCAGGTTCTGTGATGAGCATGATGTTACTCTGTCCTCTGGTTTTCTCTCTGGTGCTGGGTTGGCGCTGTTAGCTGCTCCATCTTAGTGGAGACAGATCTTACATTCCTCACAGAGATGGATGCACGGACAGGTCCATGTTGTTGCTTACTCGCTCACACAGCAGCACAAGTACATCATCCTGACTCCTTCTCCTCGGCTCAGGCCTCCACTGGGTAGCATTAGATTGCTACAGGCTGCTAACAGCTTAATTCTTGTATATAAACAGACACATACAGGAATGGAAAAAGGAAAAACACAGCTGCAGACATAACCAGTTTGGTGTCCATGACCAATGAACAGGGCATGATAAGTAATGGCAAGCTCCAAATTTGAAGATAATGAACAAGAGGTAAAGAAAAGGGGGAAAAAAAGACTGTGGAAGGCAAAAAAAGAAATCATTTCTGAACTTAAATATGCCTTCCTTTCTAGCCATGTGTCTCCCCTCCTTTGAGTAATAAGTAAAATAAACGCCTGTTTAAAAATATGTGGTCATATAACCAATTTCTTCTATGGTTTTCCAGATAACAGGGGTGGCACTACTTCCCCCCTGGCACAAATCACAGCAACCTTCCCTAGGAGGGGGAAGAACCAGACTCAAGCTGTTTCATGTAGAAAAGTCTCATCTAAAAATTTGTGACATGAATTCAAAAGCATGACTGTATATTATCTGAAGTGTAAACGCTGAGGCTTGTTTTCCATAAAAACAGTCCTTTAATAGTGACAGCAAACCAATGGTTGGTCGCTCAGTAGTCACTTTACAGTCATCTTCGTATCCTTGGAGACAGTGATGTAATTCTCAGGTCAGTGGACACATGACCCACACAACACACACTGAGCTCAACATCTGATCCACTCTCTCCTCTTACTAGGGTGACCTACAGTGAACTTAACAGTGATCTACTAACAATCAATGAAAACAGAGGAGCATGTGCTTGTTCTTCATTTTTGACTCTTTAGAGCAAAAAATACCTTTCTGATGTTAGTCAAGTTTGTGTTTTGACCTTGACATGCTGACTGTCAGCTGTCTGGGATTTTTGCTGCCATATAGCTCTTCTGCAAACTACAACATCAGTGTGGTGCAACATTAAGAACATGAAGAAAAGTTGAATGTTAATTATCTGTAACACAATGGTATGTCTCATTTAAAACACAGCTTTTTGGACATTTCTGTGTCAGCCAAGTGTGATTAACTGTGCCCTCTACCCTGCCTTTATGTGCCGACTCATGTCTGAAACGCCCCTTCAGAAAGTGATGCTGTACAAAGCACAGATCTTTAGGCTGAGAGTTGTGACTGAAATCCACCCAGCCACACACTCTCAGTCCTAAAAAGGGACCATCTGCTCCATTTCCCTTCAGGCCAAAAACACACACCTGGACCGAAACAGAGCAGGACCCTGCCTTTAGGGCAGACACAGACTTTTGTACAGTGTCTGACCTTATGTAAGCACATGGAGCAAAATCTGCAAAATCAGTAAAACCAAAACTCAAAACAATCACTTCAAAGATATTTAAATGACATAAATAAAATGAACATTCTGGAATGGAACCACACAGACATCAGCTCACTGGCTACAAGGGACCCAGGGATTGAGTCAACAACACACACATCTTTATGCCCCATTTGAGGCCAATATGATGGGACTGCAGGGACAGAGAGAAGTGTGAGTGTGTGTCAGGGATTTCCTCCTCCCCTCTGGACCTGCTGACCTGTAGATAATGTATATGCTCGTGCCCTCATTCTGCTAGTAATGCAACACATTTTCAGTCCCCAGCCGCTCCCTCAGCCTTCATTTAAGTATCTACTGAACACACACACTGCTAGTTTTAAGCAATGACCCAAGTCTGCTCCTCCTGACTGGTTCCAAGGTGTAAAGGGCTTTCCTGAAGAATCCCTCCCCCTGTTCCCTTAGAGGGGTCTACAGAGCAGCAACAGAGCAACACAATTCAGCAATGGTTTATCTGTTCACTGCTTTCCATAGTCAATATCCTCTGAACTCCTTTCAAAGCTTCCCAATCTATCCCAAATTAGGGACAAGTCATAATCTTTGAACACTCAAATAATTGCTGAATGTGATAAAACTGCTTAGGGTGGTTGAATTGTTATTGACGAATGATTATTTGAATATCTGGAATGTCACTACTCATGACAGCTATTGATAGACTTCTCCTTCAGCAGCATGTCCATGATGACTCTTGAAAGAATGGATCATTACTGAAATACCAACACCATTGGGACTGAGCACATCATCAAACACATATGGCATCATGAGATCCAGAAAATGTCAGCATATGCATGAACATGACCATCTGTTAATGAGCCAAGCAGCACTCATGCCCCTGTGCTAAGTGTCAGAAAGCTCCACAGGGATTGATTCATAGAGGACAAGTCTTCTGTACACATTAATGTGCCCTGATGGAGGCAACAATTCAGCTTCTCCATGACCTATAATTATGCTTAACTGTTGCTTTGTCTAATAAATAGAGTTAGATGACAAATCAATACACCAAAGTATTGGGAGGGCTGCACGGAGGTGCAGAGGTTAAAGCTGCTTCCTCACAGAAAGTAGGCCACCAGTTCAAATCCCTGTTCAGAAATGATGGGCCTTTCTGTGTGGAGTTGGCATGTTCTCCCAGTGGATGCTTGGGTTCTTTCTGGGTACTATCGCTTCCTCCCACAGCCCGTCTTTGTAAATGTCAAGTTATTATACCAAAGACATCCCCAAACAATGTCAACTTTGCATTAAAGGTGACATAATTGACTGAATGACACTTAATGATAACATTACATACATGAAGCCTTCTTCAACTAAATGACAGATGTCATGTTTATGACAGCTTCATGTCAGTCTTACAAATGCAACTTCAAATTAAGTGTTACCAGTTTCCCCCGGTAACCGGAAATTGATTGGTACTCAATGGTACCAATTTTTGGTACTTTTGTGTGTGTATGTATGTTTATATGGTATGATGGATGGATGGATGGATGGATAGATAGATGGATAGATGGATAGATAGATACTTTATTGTCATTTCACCAAGCGGCAACCTCTGGTCTGAAAAAATGAGACAACACGGAAGTGCTAAAAAGCTGCTGTTCCTCCAGTGACCGCTTGAGGCTGGCTCCAGAAGCACCGGAAGTCCTGTACAAGCAGACGGGAAAAAGGTCGTTTTCAAAGTCGAAATTAGCGTATTTAAAGCCTGGTACAAACTCTGTCTCCCGTCTGGATCGATAATTTCGCTAACGGCACACACTGTGAGGGGGGTGAATATATTTCTATCTCTGCCGTTTGGAAGATATTAGGATCGTGAGCTCGCCCAATAAGAGCCACAGCTCAGATCACGTGACTGACGGGCACACAATAGCTGTGAGTTTGGGCACTCGTCACTCGTCCCATTTCCAATATGGCCGCGCCCGCAGTTTAACCTCAAAACAGAGCTACAGTAACAGACGGGTGACGTCACGGAGACTACGTCCATGTTTTATACAGTCTATGCATTTCACATGGCATCCTTAGGATTTTACCATTTCAGTAAATTTTTTTCCAATTTTTCCAACACGAAAACCCTTAACTAAAATTAACAGCACTACACAGAGTTTTTTCATAATAATGCACAAATTAAAACACAACTCCACGTAATCCATGTCCATATCTGGCATGGAAAAATCACCTACTCCTCTGCTCTCTCACAGTCAAAAGGATGAGTTTAGGTACTGAAAAATGGCACTGTTCAATTTGACCTGTATCTGTACTTAGGAGTACTGATGGAATTTAGCCGGTACCTATTAAAGTACCAAATTTGGTACCCATCCCCACATAGAACAAGTGTGACTTTGCAGATTTTCTCTTTACATGAATTGATACAATAACTGTGATTCTCACAAATCATTTCTAAGCTAAAAAACATAACAGTTTGCAGGCAAGATATGGGGCCAGGGTTCAGCTTTACATCCTGCAAGCAATGCTTCGATATATCCTAAGCTTTTTGGCTCTTTACTGCAATGTCATGATGACTGAGACGGAAATCAGAATGTGTGTATTCCTACAGATAGTGCAATATACACAGGTCAATGAGACAGTCGGAGATATAAGGCATTTAATATTATAGTCTGGATTAAATCATTAAAACTGTATGATCAAAAAACCACACCTCAAGAGTTCTTCACCATATAGATCCTTTCTGACAAAGAGGAAAAAGAGCCATCAACATCCCTCCAATCTGATCAGTGTTCAGAGTAACTTAAATCATTGTAACCCAGTCCGATCAGAACTTCTATGACAGTATTGTTTTCCTAGATGCAGTTTCTGCTGTGCTGGAGGGAACCCAACCACAATAAACCTCAGCAGAGCCACAATACTTCCTGGAACAGCTCCAGGAGTGAACCTGAGAACTAAAATAACCTCATCTCCTTTATGCCCACAAAACACTCTACAGGAAACCCCAGTGCACGCACACACACACACTCACACACACTCACACTCCTAATGCCTAGTGTTTCATCCTCTACCTCCCTGAACTGTGACTAAAAGCGTACAATTCTGCATGTCTCATCTTTCCTCCACACACAGCTTCCTCACACACAAACACCATGTTGTCCTAGGTCTCATAAAGTCCAAGAATATCACACCAGGATACCAAGAATGTCTGTGTGGTTGTATGCTGCGTACTGTACTCCACACAACACAGAACAGACTCCAGCTTTATTTTCACAGCAGTGCTGGACATAAAATGTGGCGCTTTAATAAATTTGGTGGGGCCAATTTAGATAGTAACAGAGGAAGTTTGAAAAAATAAAACAGTTGAAAATTGTTACTGTCTGTTTTATTAGCAAATCCACATTAGAAATACACTGACATTGTATACTTAAGTATTTGTTCATTTTTCATATATCATCGCAAGATTTAACAGTTATCACATATCGTATGTTTTCCTTATCTCGTGCAGCTACCTACTTTTTACGATCAGCAGAGGGCGCTTTCTGCTTTTGCCTTCCCTTTATCAACATCATAACATCATAGAGGCAGCAGATGGAGAGGTTAGTGATGATGAAGAGGTTAGTTTTCCCCACACAGATGGTATCTGGAAGGCTAACAAAGGTCTGTGTGCCAAACTACTGATAACATGTTTTATATGCTGAAAAAGTGTATGCAGCTTCTCCAAATGTTTCTACTCAAATCATAATATGGGGTTGGGGCTCTGTATGGTGGGGCTGGAGGATGTGGGAAAAAAATGATGACAATATATTTTTTCATATAATCTAATCTCGATCGATATCACGTTTTTTTTGTAATATTTTTATGCTGCCAGTTTAAAGCGTCTGTGCTGAAACCTAAGAATCCAAAGATTGGTTCAACATTTTATTTACATATAAAGCAAAAAAAAATTCCCTAACATGTAAACATCATTATCAAACTGACAGTACACAATATTTGTTTTGCTGCCCTCAGCCCCACGTTTGGTCATTCTGTTTACTTCTCTGGCAACTTGCAAATGGGAGTGGAGTAGGAAGTAGGAAGAAGTAGGAAGTAGGTTGACTGATTGGCTGTTGTCACTACGGTTGTTCCGATGCTGATACCAGCATCAAAATTGATCCGATACTGCGGAAAATGCTTGGACTACTGGAGTCCAGGCACTGATGTGATACCACGTAATTCATTAAATTAGAAATATAATGTTTTGCTCTTGCACAGTCTTCTTCATCGCTCTTAAAAAAGTAGCACTGTGCTTCAACCTGCAGCCTGCTTGATCACGTGACACAGACTCAGCAGACACAAGTGTGTCAGAACCATTGACTGTATATAGAATGGACAGCGTGCTTCCGCCTGTTTCCGTTCTACGTTTTTGAAGCCAAAAAACCCCATTTCTCGAGTCGCCATTGTGCAGTCAGAGTCTGCGCAGTAGAGAATTTCCGGTGGAGCCAAGTAAAAAAGAGAAATAAAAATATTTATTTCTTCTTCTTCAGAAGGTTTAGTCTCCTTTTGGCTCTCTTTCCCGGTAAAAACTACTCACAAACGGCGGCTGTCAACTATCGTAAAACGAAACTTGTATCGCGGTTTTTAACGTCCATTAACTAATGAGAAACTAACTTCTCAGGAAAAAAAACACCTGAACACCATGCAGCCAAATGACATCGTCATACTACCTTAGTGTAAGGATGAGAGAAACGTTTCTACCAGGTATCGTAATTTTTTTAAGTTTTCCCGGCTCATATCTAGAATACATGGGGAGGCGGGGCTTATGACCTATACTGCAGCCAGACACCAGGGGGCGGGGCTTATGACTTATACTGCAGCCAGACACCAGGGGGCGGGGCTTATGACCTATACTGCAGCCAGACACCAGGGGGCGGGGCTTATGACCTATACTGCAGCCAGACACCAGGGGGCGGGGCATCTGCTGGAGGCTTCAGTTTGAGCCAAACGCCGTTACGTCCACTCATTATACAGTCTATGGTCAGAACAGGTTGATGCAAGACCTGGAGCTAAGCTAACTAGCACAATCATGTCGGTGATGTTGCGAATTTCAACACAACTAACATAATTAAACACCTGATACTGTTAGATTTCAAAATAAATGGCTTTCATTTCCTGTATTTGTCATTTTGATGTTTTACAAAGGGTTAAACCTGAGCCAGGTCTTACCACAATGATAATCATATTACAGTCATTCAGACACAGTATGATATTTTTTATAACATACTGGTATCAGACCGGTACTTGGTGGTTACCAATACCCACAACACAAGTATCAGAATCAGTATCAGGAGGGAAAAAATTGTATCAGAACATCTCTGGTTGTCACACATATTTCTGCCATATTTTATCGATTAAATATGCTCACAGCTGATCATCGTAATTGATCTGAAAGTCATCACGACCACCAATCACAATCACATAAGCGTCCAGCCCTGCCGTTAGGGCAGATACCTGATACTAAAAAAATAAGATTGGTTTTGGGGCAAAAATTGCTAATCAGGTCATCCCTACAAGTAAAAACAAGTGTTACAAAAGATCTGCACAGTTAGTTGATTATCTCTGTCTGAGCCACCAACAGAAAACCCCTTTCCTACAGCATGTGATCTCTGTCAAAGACAAAATAACATTTTCTTGTTTTCAGTTAACATCATCCTTCTTCTGCCTCTAATCCCCTATTCTCTCTCTCTTGTACCATCGTCTGTCATTGATGCTTTCACTTCCTCCCCTTTTCTCCAGCGGCATTCCTGAAGGTGTTCAGCATGTTCTATTTATGCTACAACCACACACATATGCATCTGTCACAGCGCAAAATGCAACACAACACACACCGCTCGACCTATACTTAGCCAGCTGGTGTTTCAGTGAGGGAGCCGATTTAGACAAGTTTGACTCTGGCCTGGGGTTTGGGACTCATGAAAATCACATCATGCTGAATATTATGATCCTCCTTTACTCTCTGTTCCTGTCAGGCTTGTTGTAATACGATGAGGCTGGAGAGGACTCACTGGTGCAGTCTGGGTTTACAAACCCTGCTGAAAGTTAACTCGACAGGCTTGCTGAAGGGGAGAGTCGTCCTCTTTCAGCACCCGGTCTGGGTGGAGTTTCAGGGGATGACCGTGTATTCACCGGATACATTTTTAACCTTCAAAGCTTCTGGAGGAATTCCTCTAACTGCATTAGCTCTTTTAACACAAGACTGTCTTAAAAGAACACCAGTGGGCTAATGTGACATTCTTAGCATTCATTCAATGCTCAAATGATTATACATACAGTGCTGATTCAGAGGAGAGGGTTTTCATTCAGCAGAAGGAGTCACCTGTTGGAAATATTCAGGTTTCTTCAGAAAATGTAACCAGGAGGTACCCAACAGTGTCTAGATTTGATGCCGTGAAGTAGGGCTGAACGATTTATCGTTATCTGATCGAAGTCGCAATTGCAAACATCGTGATCATGCGATCACTAAAGATGTGATTTTTGTTTTGCTCCTGACTGACCCAGGATCTGTTATGTCAGCTGTTTCACACACGCGTGTCTTGAGTGTAAAACTGTTGGGAAAAAAACTTTTTTCCTTGGGATTGTTGAATTTTGTTTTTAATTGTTTTGTATTTTATTTAACTTGACACAATTAAGGATATTTTGTACTACATCATTTTTAAAAGTTAAGAGTCAAAGATAGCTCTTTTTGTTATTCCGTATCTATAACTAAAAATACAATTTAAAAAACCCGGTTTAGAAATAGCAGGAATAGGTGTTAGACTCAGGGTTTTGATAGAAGTCAAAATTCCACTATTTCTCTAAAAATCTTCTTTTTCTTTTTAATTTTTTTGCCCTCTATCCTATAATTTTGTATTTATGTTGTAAAATTTTGACTTAAATCTAGGATTTTTAATATTTATAGCAACATTTTAACTTTTTATAGAAACATTTACAGACTTGACAGAAAATTACATCAAACCATTGAAGCATCAAAAGCTTTTACTGCAATGTAAGGATGAAAAATGAAGGTAAGAATTGTTTCTAACTTTTAGATAAAAGGTCAATATTTTAAGAACAAAAGTGGGAATATTAAGAAGTAAAGACAAAATTCAGAGAAAAAAGTCCAAATTTTAAGAAAAGAGTCCAAATGTTACGAAAACAATTTAACATTATGTGAAAAAAGTCTAGGACTTTCACTTTTAAGGTCAAAATCTTGAGATAAAGACAAAAGCTCAGATAAAAAGTCAAAATTTCCCAGACAAACATCAACATTTTGAAATAAAGGCAATATTTGAAATAAAATGTAGAAATTTTGATAGAAAAATTCAAAGTCAAAATTATGAGGAATAAAGACATCATTATTAAATAAAAGGCAAAATCTTGAGTAAATTATTTTTTCAGATAAATAGTTGAATTTCTGACCTTAAAATACAATAAACTGGAATTTTTTAATCGTATTTTTAGAAATAACGACTGAAAAACAAAAAGAGCATCTTTGACTTTTAACTTTTAAAAATGATGTAGCGCAAAATATCCTTAATTGTTAGGTGAACAAAGATAAAATATCTAATAATTTAATAAAGACTAAGTTCAAAAAGCGATTTAAAAAAAAATAAAAAAAAAACAGCAATGCCAAAGAAAAAAGGACATGTTTGTGTAAAAAGAGTGACAACTGATCCTGGTCAGTCAGGAGCACAAAAATTGAGGCTTTGACGATCACATGATCATGATGTGTGAAATTGCGGTTTCGATCAGAAAACGATAAATCATTCAGCCCTACTCAGCGCGCTGTGTGCTTCTCTTTGGTTTTGGAGAGTTTCTAGTTTAATGGATCATCATTTAATCAACATCATGTCTCAATATTTCACAGTCTGGTAAGAGTCCACAAATAACGTAGTCATAAACACAGAGTGACCTGTGTGAACTCCTCCCTGGGGTATAACACTGGGTTTCCCCAATGAAAACATCTGTCCACTAAAATATCTTTTCTCAAACCTGTGAGTCGTTACAATCCATCAAATTAGTGACTTTAAGTTACAACTTGTGTTTTTTGGTGGTTAAACCTTTCACATTGCTTGACCAACCATTGTACTCAGCAGCACTTCTGTTGCCAAAATGCACATGCAGTGATAACTGTTCACAAACACTGAACAGGTCTATGGAGCCATACAGACTCCAGGAGAGTCTCTACAGCTGTCATGAAACATGGTCTACTAAGCGGAGAATGATAGATTAGCCTTTCTATACGTGTGTTTATGTGCAATCCATATCTCATAAAATACCGACTGACTATTGTATTGCTTTGGCTCCATTCCACGTACATACTAAAGATATTACCTCCATGTCAAGGCATGATAATGATGATAAAGCACAATGACAGTTTTACTCATATAAACTACAATACAACACAAATGATTTCTTAAGGATTTATGTCCAGATTTATTTTTTATAAAGTTGATCCTGCAAAGTGTATTAATCAAAGTGAATGAGCATAGTGGAATAGCTACAATTGTCTGAGACTTTTTCAATTCACTGAACAGCCAATTTACACATGAGGCTAACAAGAGTCTGCGGGAGATAAAGATTTTTTCACAGCAGAGTAACTGTGCGTCTTGTAACTTCACTCTGTACCAGTAAAGTCCTGTCAGGGATAAGGCATGGTACGGTGCAGACACTGGAAAACATAACACTGATAAGGGACGGATAGCATCAGCTCCAGTCTATTGTGAGCCACAGGAAATTAATCCGAGATGCAGGCTGGGCAAACAAACCACCCATACGCGTTATGACTCATGCACACAAACCCTCAGATGCAAAGAAAGAACATCGATGTTGTACACATGTAAACACATGTAGCACACTTATTCAACCGCGCTGCTGCTGCTGCTGCTGCTGCTGCTGCCCACTTTGTGACTATGAGAATGTGTTGATGAGATTTGATAATTAGCACAAAAGAAAAAAAAGAGGCTCAGCTAATTCTGTTTAATGGAGGAGAAGTAAGGCAGGAACTCCTACAGGCTTGGCTTGTGCAAAGGAATGTGCTAACTCAGTTGTATTGCTGAGTTTCTGACTGCTGCAAAGGAACACTCAGATAACACTTTCAACACATTTGCCTAAATCATTTCCCTTTTTATGAACAACTTCTTAGAGATGTTGATGCTTCACTTTTTAGAGGTTAACCAGCCAGGAGAGTGATCCTGCACAAAGAAACATTCTACCTGAGGCTTGCATGATAAGAGGTACTTATCTTTTGCTTATCTGACTTCACAAAACCCAAACAAAGCAGATAAAGCTAAATGTGTCACACACAGTGTTGATGATCAAGTGGATAAATCAGCACAGGGTTTGGGTGAGCCTTTCATGATTGAAGGGTGTCATTTGCAACATCTTTGAAAGAGAAAAATGTGAATTTGTTTGTGAGCATTGTCTTCTATGTATTGATTTTAGGGATGCCACCATACCACACTGAAAAACTCATACTTGTAAAAGTACACCAAATACCACAACATCAAAAACTACTATAAGTGAGTTTGTTTTTTAGACTGTAGACAGTTAAAATGTCAGTAACGTGCAGGTGCATCATGGTCTTCATTTCATTTGTTAAAATGAGAGTGAAGAAATAACAGATATTTTCAAAGTCACATTAGAAATGCAGTGATGTTAGTAAGTATTTGGAATGGTACTCTGTATCTATAATAATAACAATAATCATAATAATAATACGAATACATTTTATTTCAAAGCGCCTTTCAAGACACCCAAGGTTGCTTTACAAAGGGTAAAAACACATAAAACAAAATAGAGTTAAAAACAGCAACATAAAAGCAATAGAGTGAGGGACGATATAGAGCAGTAGGTGTTTTGAAACAAATGAGTTTTGAGTTTTGATTTGAAGATGGGGAGGGTGGCAGAGTTATGGAGATCCGGGGGCAGTGAGTTCCAGAGCTGGGGAGCAGAGCGGCTGAAGGCCCTGCTCCCCATAGTGCTGAGACGGGCAGGGGGTACAGTGAGGTGGAGGGAGGAGGAGGATCTGAGGGAGCGAGAGAGAGTGTTGACATGAAGGAGGTCAGACAGGTATGGAGGAGCCAGGTTGTGGATGGATTTGAGTACTCAAATGTAAGTACTTGTACTTGGTTTGATAAAAAGTGGTGCTGGTGCTGATTTCAAGTGGGGGGGTATGCCAAATATACTGGATATATCACAGGTTGTTGCTCATGAGATTTATGAAATGACTTGTGACCATCAAATATAAATTGTCAGGTGATGTAGCGACTCCTGGTCCTGTCCTGTCGCTATCGAGAGGAAAGTTTAAGGGTCCAGAATTTGTCCAACGCGCTACGCTCCAGAAACGCACACACTGAGGCTCGGTGCAGGTTGATATAGTTTAATTGCACACAAATCAAAAGCACAGCAAGCAAGCAGTGAAGCACAAAGGATTGTGAATGTAAGCGTTGCGTTCGCGGTCAACAAAAACTGCGGCTACCCCGCTCTCCTCTCTCCACCTGACTGCAGATAAACCCTCCTCTACATAACTTCACCGGCTTTTCCCACATACACCACGTGATACAAACTTCCGCCCGTTACTATGGCAACCCCAAACACCACGTGACATATCAAAACTTTATTATGGCTCCCACAGGTAATAAGGTTTTAAGACCTACGCAGGCATGTAATTCTCTTCATAGTTGCACTTCTTTCACTCTCTGCTGGTGTTTCTCTCACAGCAAACAGCTCACTCCACTGCTTCTCCAGAAAACTCCCCTATACATCTGTTTTTGTATTAGGAGGGGAGGGAAAAATGGTGCTTGCCTATCTCGTCAGTTGTGAGTGTAGTTCCTGATTTGGGCTTCCTCTGCTGCCTGTATGATCCCCACCTGATTCTCTCCCAGCTCTCCACAACATCAGGTAAACAAACACGACAGCTCATACTTAAGTTTCACTTTAGTTTTTGTACGATCTTTGTTTGGCGTTATTTTAAAGCCGAATACCAAAATACTGCGAATTGCGACATTATCAGAAAACAAGCAAGGCTCTGTAGCTTCACCACAAACATACACAAGCATCTAATAACACATCAAAAAGAAAACTCTGAGCTGCAAAGTAAACTGAGGGAGGAGCAGAATCCCCCAAAGTACAGCCAGAGCCCAGGATCAGAGACAGAAGTCACTAATGAAGCACAACCAACAGTATCCAGGCAGGTCATTTATAAAAATAAAAGTCAGATTAAGTTGTCTTCTACTTTGGTTCATGTTATTTTCAAAGTGTAATTACTCTCTCTCTCTCTCTCTCTCTCTCTGGGCCAACCCCCTTTAAAGTCCAATCCTAAAATCTCCCTTTGTTTGAACTGTAGCCCAGTGAAAAGAAGCACGGGGTGCAGCTGCCAGCAGCATGACAGACAGCTGACTGTGAGAGGGTGGAGATGTAAGTACAGACTTATGACATCACTGCTTCATCAGGCACAGGCAGATCTAAGTAAATGTACATCTGTGTGTTTTCTTAATCAGCTGTAGCCTTCACTGTGTCAAACAGACTTTGAAACACATATAATAATGTTTATTATAACTGTACAATTGAAGAGGTGAGCAGGCTAACTTTCATATCTTACATCAGCACAGAGAGTTTCTGGCTTCATCTTGCCTCTGTTGTTGGATGATGTAGGAAAAGAACACAAAGGGCTCTCACATCCGATACCTCCTGCTCCGAGCAGGTTTGGTACCACCTTTGTAAAACTGAAATTACAGAGTTAACCCTGAAGGTGTCTTGATAAATGCTGCTGTCTTTACAGTGCAAGCCCTTAACTTCATCTTCTTAACTGAAAGCAACGAAACCATAGAGATCACTTTGTCATGGCTACTTGAGATTATTTTCTCTTTGGTGTATCCTGATATGCACACTGACAAATCTTTTTCAGTAATACTCTTAACTGGATGGTGTTTGTGTAGACAGGGTGGTGCAGTAGCTGGAAGGTTTCTGGTTAAATTTCTGTACTGTTGAGTTTGCACATCCTCACTTTCTCCCTCCAGTTTCCACAACTTCCTCCCACTGTCCCTGAAAAGGCTTGTGTCATCAGTGACTTTAAATTCTCTGTAAACTGTGAGTGAAGCGACTTATCTACCCTGCCCTGGGACCAACATAGGTGTGCCCCTCATCTTCCTCAACAGCAACTTGGATTGACTCCTCCAGCCTCCAGACTGATTTGTAGTTTCACTTTTTGTAGATAAGCAAGTTGAAATTAGTTTGCTAAAAAAAAGCTTTTTAAAAAGCATCTATGTGAGTATAAGGCAATAGACTGAAGCTCTGGAGCAAAAAAACAAAAACAAAACAAAGGCATCAAGTATCCTGGTCATATGACTTCAAACGGCTTTGATATGTCAACGCCTGAGTCTGGACCTTTAAAAATGTCTTGTGTTTACAACAGTCTGAGTTGAAGGAAGCAGCTCAGTTCCCTGACTCGTTCTTCCCGAAGGGGGGGGGCGGTGCAAAGAAATAGGGCTGTGGGCGGAACATGGAAGAAATCTCAGAGTCCCCTCCCCAAGACACTGGAAAAAACACACACAACCGATTTCACTTCAACACTGTCGTTAGCACTATTATCTATTATCTCCATGAGATCTGTGTTATTGTGACAGTTGCACTGTTGCCATTATTACCCAGTCTTAAAGACGCTTTTTCATCTGGTCCACAGGGAGTGGATTTGCATCTGATGTGTCAGCTGACAGGACATGCTTTGACCATCCTGTGCAACTATGGCAGCAGAGAGTGCATCAGTTTAGTGAAGTGCACAGATCTGAACTTTGGGAGAGGGAGGGGAGTCTATTTAAAATAATGAAACACCACTAAAGGTCCCATTGGGAACATTGTGGCAACTTAATATCGACTACCACATGAGCACTTAAAAGTCCCTGAGGAGAGATTACAGATACCACAGGAGGGAAATCATCTATGAAGTTGAAAAGGTCGCTGTGAAATCTTTTGGAAAGTAAAGGGCAATGATGTGTCTTTCTAAAGCTGTCACAGCACTTCTCCTGCCGGCTGCCANTATGCCAAATATACTGGATATATCACGGGTTGTTGCTCATGAGATTTATGAAATGACTTGTGACCATCAAATATAAATTGTCAGGTGATGTAGCGACTCCTGGTCCTGTCCTGTTGCTATCGAGAGGAAAGTTTAAGGGTCCAGAATTTGTCCAACGCGCTACGCTCCAGAAACGCGCACACACTGAGGCTCGGTGCAGGTTAATATAGTTTAATTGCACACAAATCAAAAGCACGGCAAGCACAAAGGATTGTGAATGTTAGCGTTGCGTTTGCGGTCAACAAAAATTGCGGCTACCCCGCTCTCCTCTCTCCACCTGACTGCAGGTAAACCCGCCTCTACAAAACTTCACCGGCTTTTCCCACATACACCACGTGATACAAATTCAGCCCGTTACTATGGCAACCCCAAACACCACGTGACATATCAAAACTTTATTATGGCTCCCACAGGTAATAAGGTTTTAAGACCTACGCAGGCATGTAATTCTCTTCAAAGCTGCACTTCTTTCACTCTCTGCTGGTGTTTCTCTCACAGCAAACAGCTCACTCCACTGCTTCTCCAGAAAACTCCCCTATACGTCTGTTTTTGTATTAGGAGGGGAGGGAAAAATGGTGCTTGCCTATCTCGTCAGTTGTAAGTGTAGTTCCTGATTTGGGCTTCCTCTGCTGCCTGTATGATCCCCACCTGATTCTCTCCCAGCTCTCCACAAGTTTAGTTTGTGCATGACTTTTGTTTGGTGTTATTCGAAAGCCAAATATCAAAATACTGCCAACTGGGAAGTTATCAGAAAACAAATAAGGTTCTGTAGCTTCACCACAAACATATACAAGCATCTATTAAAACATCAAAAATAGAACTCTGAGCTGCAAAGTAAACTGAGGGAGGAGCAGAATCCCCCAAAGTACAGCCAGAGCCCAGGATCAGAGACAGAAGTCACTAACAGAGCACAACCAACAGTATCCAGGCAGGTCATTTATAAAAATAAAAGTCAGATTAAGTCGTCCTCAACTTTAGTTCATGTTATTTTCAAAGTGTAATTACTCTCTCTCTCTCTCTCTCTCACTCTCTGGGCCAACCCCCTTTAAAGTCCAATCCTAAAATCTCCCTTTGTTTGAACTGTAGCCCAGTGAAAAGAAGCACGGGGTGCAGCTGCCAGCAGCATGACAGACAGCTGACTGTGAGAGGGTGGAGATGTAAGTACAGACTTATGACATCACTGCTTCATCAGGCACGGGCAGATCTAAGTAAATGTACATCTATGTGTTTTCTTAATCAGCTGTAGCCTTCACTGTGTCAAACAGACTTTGAAGCAGAAATAATAATATTAATAACTGTCTAATTGAAGAGGTGAGCAGGCTAACTTTCATATCTTACATCAGCACAGAGAGTTTCTGGCTTCATCTTGCCTCTGTTGTTGGATGATGTAGGAAAAGAACACAAAGGGCTCTCACATCCGATACCTCCTGCTCCGAGCAGGTTTGGTACCACCTTTGTAAAACTGAAATTACAGAGTTAACCCTGAAGGTGTCTTGATAAATGCTGCTGTCTTTACAGTGCAAGCCCTTAACTTCAACTTCTTAACTGAAAGCAACGAAACCATAGAGATCACTTTGTCATGGCTACTTGAGATTATTTTCTCTTTGGTGTATCCTGATATGCACACTGACAAATCTTTTTCAGTAATACTCTTAACTGGATGGTGTTTGTGTGGACAGGGTGGTGCAGTAGCTCGAAGGTTTCTGGTTAAATTTCTGTACTGTTGAGTTTGCACATCCTCACTTTCTCCCTCCAGTTTCCACAACTTCCTCCCACTGTCCCTGAAAAGGCTTGTGTCATCAGTGACTTTAAATTCTCTGTAAACTGTGAGTGAAGCGACTTATCTACCCTGCCCTGGGACCAACATAGGTGTGCCTCTCATCTTCCTCAACAGCAACTTGGATTGACTCCTCCAGCCTCCAGACTGATTTGTAGTTTCACTTTTTGTAGATAAGCAAGTTGAAATTAGTTTGCTAAAAAAAGCTTTTTAAAAGCATCTATGTGAGTATAAGGCAATAGACTGAAGCTCTGGAGCAAAAAAACAAAAACAAAACAAAGGCATCAAGTATCCTGGTCATATGACTTCAAAGGCTTTGATATGTCAACGCCTGAGTCTGGACCTTTAAAAATGTCTTGTGTTTACAACAGTCTGAGTTGAAGGAAGCAGCTCAGTTCCCTTACTCGTTCTTCCCGAAGGGGGGGGCGGTGCAAAGAAATAGGGCTGTGGGCGGAACATGGAAGAAATCTCAGAGTCTCCTCCCCAAGACACTGGAAAAAACACACAACCTATTTCACTTCAACACTTTCGTTAGCACTAGATAGATAATAGAGGTACTCTAGACACAATAACACTGTCAACGTGACAACGGTAATAATGGGTCAGAATTTCTGCGAAAAAGTAGACCAGGTGTCCCTCACCTAAACGTAGACTACACAGTCGACTGTCCTGTACGAAACTGGTAGGACACGTTGATACCGTCGTCTCTCACGTAGTCAAATCACTTCACGTGTCTAGACAACTTTGGGAGAGGGAGGGGAGTCTATTTAAAATAATGAAACACCACTAAAGGTCCCATTGGGAACATTGTGGCAACTTAATATCGACTACCACATGAGCACTTAAAAGTCCCTGAGGAGAGATTACAGATACCACAGGAGGGAAATCATCTATGAAGTTGAAAAGGTCGCTGTGAAATCTTTTGGAAAGTAAAGGGCAATGATGTGTCTTTCTAAAGCTGTCACAGCACTTCTCCTGCCGGCTGCCACACACTGAACAGATTGATAATCGCATTTGGAGGTAGAGAGAAGCGACACAGCATTATTAGCCAGATATTCCACGGAAAGCCTCTGGCTGTTAAGCTACAACTGCTTTATTGAACCAAATGAGAGGCAGCTTTGATAAACAGGCAGGAAAATGAGACATAATGTGCTGTAAGAGCTGCCTGTTCCTCTGCTCTGTCTCACAGCTGACCTGTTAGTGCTGCACCTCAAAGCGGGCATGAAATTTTTATTGTCTTTTTGTTAACGTAGCTACACTGAGATCACAAACTGTACACATGTATCTTTGACGGAGAACATTTGTACACACACACAAACACAGGCATTAAGGCCTGTGTAATAAAACATATGTGTGCAGACTCCCAGTGCCAGCTAACTTCAGTACTCACTGCGGCTGTGTTTACCTTCTTTCCTCTGGTTGTGAAATACGCTCGTAGCGGGAAAGGCCAGTGAAATGTTCCCTCACCTTCTTCCACAGCACGAAGTGCCGCTTTCGTATCGTAGCAGACGGCCAGTTGAGGTGAAAGGTTCTGTTTTCGGGGGGCTCCCTGTCTCCCCGTCTTGTGTCTGTCTCCCTGCCTCCGACCGTCTATCTTTCCCTCCTTCCCGTCTTTGCCTGCTTCACCACTGGTAGCTCCCGTGACGTCACGGCAGTGAAGCGCGCCCCCGAGACGTACCAATCCCCCCCCCCTCACCCCCCCTCTCTGCCAGCTGGGTCGCGTGCATGATAATCCCGAGCTATTAAAGCCTCAGTTAAAAAGCTAAAAGGTGAGAAGTGCACTCATATTCTGGGATGATTCCCTGAGAGAAACGAAATCCAGATCGTACCGTTATCTTTTCATTATCTCTCATCATATATTTGTTTATGAACATTTGTACGTTGTTTTTGGGTTATTTTCTTTGTTTGTTTGTTTGTTTGTTTTGTTTTTAGTGCTTCTGTAAATTTCCTAAACAAGCCAATTTCTGCCAGTAAAAAAAGATATAATATAGAAAACTTGAAAGCTTTAGGATAAAAAGACAAATTCATAAAACAAAGGAATAAAGATCTAATTCTTACTGAAGAAATTTGAATGTTTCATAAGTATCTTCTAATTTTTTTCTTTTTGTCATATTTTTCTTACTTTATCAGACAATTCTGATTTTTAATCTTATAATCCAGACATTTTTTCTCAAAAAATGTACTTATTTTTAACATAATTTAGAGTTTCTATTGCAGGTTTTTCACTTTTAATCTCATTATTTGACTTTTGATCTCAATTTTTTACTTTTTATCTCATAAATTCTACCTTTTCTATTTAAAATTAACAATATTTCTCCTTTTCTTAGATGTTTCACTTTTTTCCCATAGTTTTCCTCAATATTTTGACTTTTTTGCTTGTAATTTTTTCTCTTTTTTTAACTTAACCTTTTAGATTTTACTTTTGAGCTCATAATTTTGACTTTTAATCTCAAAATCTTGACTTGTTTTGGCATTTTGTCCCATATTTTCAAATTTTTCTCAATATTTTGATTTTTATTTCAATATATTTATAATATGTATATAATATATTCCAGCATACTGAGGTTGCACAGGTGATATTCAATGCCAAACCTGCTCCTGCCCCCCACCCCACCACCCCCACCCTTCCCTACAAGGCCTAGAGAACACCCTACACCCAGACTGACAGAAATTAACAAATTTCAATGAAGTAACTGAAGTATTATCCAAGAATTGGACAATATAAAATGTACTACTTAACCATAAGATATTAAAAATAAAGTAAAATGATAAAATAACCTTTACACAATCATCATCCACAGCAGCGTCAGACCATAGGGAGTAACATCTGGTCAGCATGAGAGAGGGTGGATTCATTTACAGATTCAACAGAAGAGGGGCATACTTTGATGAATTTGCCAATTCACTCTTTCAAAGTGTAACTTATTTTTTCTAGTTGGAAAACAGACAGCTACTCATTAAGCCATCTTCTGAAGGAGGGGGTTTATTTAGTTTTCTAGTATAGTAAGACAAGTCTGCCTGTTATGAGGCTGCTAAATGCTACTGCTGTTTTTTTTTTTGTGTATATTTGTGGCATGGGTTTCCAAAGGCATCACTCCAAAAAGCAGCGAGTGGTTTGGGCCTTAGAGACGTGTCGCACAGAGCAGGAAGGCAGTCAAACACTGAGGAGCAGAGACCATGGAGGGGCAAAGCCAGAACATGTGACCTAACAAAACTGGGTTAATGCATCAAGGGCAATTGGGGTCGACGGAGGGGAATTTTTCAGCATCTCGTTTGTTGTTACAGTGAATTTGATGTAACACCTGTTGAAAGACCGTCATCAGCCCACAGATGAGGGTCCACAGTCACAAGGGACATCCACTGAAACACTCCATCTGATGCCCATTGGAAGGAAGAAGTACCAGATCATGATGAGGCCTCCTCCACTGTGCCACACAGAAAACATCTGCTCATCAAAAAATCGACATCGGAAGCCATCAGGACGGTTAAAGTTACATATGTTCTACTCAGACATAAATTTCTCAACAGCTCAGCACTCCTTTTCATTATTGACAGAAACTGCTTTCAGATTTCAGCTGTCTCTGACATGTAGACTGTTAACTGTGTAAATATTTGTAACAAAATTGATTGTAAATAATTTATGGTGAGTAAATAGCTTGTAATAATGATTTAATAAATATTGCAGTTTGATGATGTCATACTGCCCAGGACTGCCATGATTGTCCTGAACCCATACTCATCAAGTTTGTAGTTTCTCTGAATGTCACACCACCACTAATATTTTGCCTTTGTTCCTCAGGCTTGAGAGTACCTCAAAATGTGTTGTATACACTAATTCCTTATTTCTAACCTTTAAAAGGGTAAAATCAGAAGAAATCAATGTCTGTTTTTCTTGAATTCTTATGATTTATTGCTGTTAAATGTCATTTTGCTGCATAAAGACATAATTGAGTTACATCAGCGTATAGCTTTGGTTTACCTGAATCTATAGAGGTGCAGGACTTCACCTTGTAGAGAAAATGAAGAGTACAGTGAGTAAAAAACAAACAGAAACTACTTATAATTCAGAGGGATAAGTTCTAGTTTTGGTAATCTAATTTATTAATTCAATGGAATTTTGATTTAATTTTTAAAATATAGGTGTATCACTAATCGTTCATTAGTTGTTTTAAGGGTGGAGGTGATACAGCTGTGTGATTCCGTGTCTTTCTCTACTGTCTCCTGTTTCCAGGTGAGGCCTCTAATAGCAGAATAAGCTCCACCTAGTCCCAGTCTCCAAGAGTGAACTGCTGCTAACAGCAAAAGAGGTGTTTGTTTAGGGGACTGCTGCTCTGCTGCCTGTTGTCTTGATTTATTTTGTTAACTTTAATTCCTGGTGTTCAGATAATAAATCCCTTGTTGTAAGGTGAAAAGTGTTCTCTGTATTTTTATATGGATCATTTGTGGACTGCTGTAAGCCCAATTAGGCCACTCTTTAGTAGGGGCTGATAGCTGTATTAATCATAGTTATCTGATAGAAATACCAAAATGTTAAAACAAAACCAAACAAAAAAAAGGCCATTTTTAAGAAAACTTTACCAAACTGTTTTTAGATTTAAATCAATATCAGCAAAAACTTCATTTCAGTTCCTTTCATCTTTTCAGGAACAATGCCTGTTGATTGTTGCTGCATCAATGCATTGGACATATAGCTTGCTGACACCTGAGTCAGTGTGTGCCTGTTGAGTAAGTGACCTACATACAGTATGTGACTGAATATATGATATACCTCATAACACAGGCCCCCCAGGTCTATCCCTCTGTTTGCTCTGTCTGCCTCTTACACAATTACACATCATCCTGCAGAACTCTTTCTAATAGACAAGCCCACACACACACACACACACACACACACACACACACACACACACACACACACACACACACACACACACAGTGTCACAGTTCCCTGGGCGCCATGCAGTCAGACAGCTGAGGTATAAATAGTGTGCTGGCTAAAGTTCCCCCTGAGAGAAACGCTCCAGGATCCACAGTGAACTAACGTTCTCCTCTGAAACATCTCTACTGACCTGGACAGTGAGAACTTTTGTCAGGCCCTTTTGTGTCTATTTTTCATTTGGTGGTAAAAGAATATTTTTATTTCAACCTATAAAGTAACCTTAAAGTATAATGTAAAGACACAGAACCCATTCAAGCAGGGCTGATTTAAAATGCTTTTATTGAGTTGTGTGATTGATGTGAGTTACATTGTTAACAAACACTGTTTTAAACTGCAATATAAGATATGCTCTGTGGAATAACAGCTGATGGATTATTTGTAAGAAAAGCTTGACTCAACTACAAGTGAATAACCAAAGGACACCTATAATCTTTAGTGACTTGTTGACTACAATTTACAGAGGTCACTTACGAAGATCATAAAACACATTTGCATCCACTTAAAAACTACTTTTTATACCAAGTAAAAATAGTGTGTGGGCAACACTGTAAGGGAGTTGCTGTGAAATTTGCAGCAGTTGTTTCTGTAACAGTATCATTACTGTATTTCCTCCTGTTTACAGTAATATACCATAAAGATCTTTCCCAGTTAGTTAATGCAGATATTACTGTTACATTCTGTAAATGGTACAAAAATCAGTTACAGTTTGACTGTGATGGAGGAAGTCCAGATAAGTCAGCCATCAAAGTAATGAGAACAAATAACATTTAAACCAAGGACATGATGAGACAGGAATAAACACTGATGAAGCAATGCTGCCATCTCCTGGTTACACAATAGCAGTGCACTAAATATGTAAATACAGATAAATGACTGAGCAGTCTTTCCTCCAGACTTTATATGTACGAGGACCAACTGTGAATTAAATGATGCTTCCAGCATTTATCTCATGATTTCTCTCATGAGGATCCAACACAACAAGAGTAAAGTATAAATGAAAGAGTGTTTCTTTTATCTGACTCCTGTCTGCCTTATAAATGCTGAGTTATAATGTTTTTAATGGCTCCAGAAACAAGCCTAAAATCCGAGATGGCTATTGAAAGCATCAACTATGGAAACTGTACTCAGCATCTTCATCTTGTTCCCAGCAATTAGATTAATCACCTTGGTAGTTTAGTGAAAGTTCAATCTGTGGACCTGAAATGTTACTTTTATACCTACAGTATCAGTGTGCTGCTGACATCTGGTATAAGCTAACAAGTCAAACAACAACAAAAGTCAATTACTAAACAACTTTCCAACTCACAACCGGAATGAGATCAACTCAGATGTGACATCATTCCTCGTTCAAACATCACACACTTAAAAAATGTGTGATGAAGAATCCCTCCATCCCAAGAGCTAAGGGGTAAAAAAAAAACTATTCCCATATAATGAAGAAAGAAATGATGGATGATTTTGACTGTGTTGGCTGTGTACACGTCCACAGTCACATCATCAGCTTGTGTTGTGGCAGATTCCACACCTCTTCAACAAACTCATCTTTCATTGGTTTCTCAGCCTCATCAGACGAACTCACTGCCTCAAAGTCATCATCACACAACTCGACCTCATGTATCAGCATCCTGATCCCGTTACTGAATGTCTCCTCCATCAGAGCAACATCTTTTCTCACCAGCCCTACATGAGTCAGTGGACCAGAGTCATAGAGTTCAGGCAGTAATGGAGGATTGAACTGGGACAGAGGGTCGATTTAGTTCCCATGAGCAGGAGTGTGGTGAGCTCCTTCATTTCAGATCTCCTTTTCCTCGACTCAGTGACTTCCTGCTTCAGCGTTGTCAGGTGGGCTTTGGCCTGTTTCCCTGTTTTCCCTGTTTCCTTTGATCAACTCACTCAGTTCATTCTGACTTTTTTTTTTCAGGGACAGATTCAGGTCAGTGAAAATCTCATCAATTTCTCCCTGCTCTTCTTTTGCCTGATTTTTTTCCTGTGTTCAACTGAGCACTTGACTCCTGCAAAGCTTTTAGCTTCCACCTTCTCTGTTGTTTTTATCTCAGCTGAGATATCAACCGGTATGGCCTTCCTCATGTTGTTGAAATACTCCACCATAAAGAAAAAGTAACACAGACAAATAATTACAAGTGCAATAATTACCCATAATTATGTCAGTACTCTGTGCAATATCCATAATTCATCATTTATTTATGTCAGCACTTGTGCAATATTCTATACAAATCTCATTACGTATATAGTACACATTTTAAATGGACTGTACATGCTTAACGTTGTATTATATATATATATATATATATATATATATATATATATATATATATATATATATATAATTTTTTTTAATTTTCATGCTTAGATTTCAATTTTTGGGAAAGACACTTATACTTATACTGTACTTTCTTATATTTCTAACTCTAATTAGATGGGAGTAACTGTGTACTAAAAAAGCAATTTCCCCAAGGGTTCAATAAAGTATTCTGATTCTGATTCTAAAATCTGAACTCTGAATTGAAAACTGAAACGAGGGAAAAAGTGATTCCTGACACCTCTCTCTCTCTTAATTATCCTCTCTTTTTCTGCTGCCTTTTTTCTTATCTTTTATTTCTTCCTGTTGAGTGTGTTGATGTCTCCTTCTTACTTCATGCTAAACTTTGCTCACAGATATCATTTGGAAGCCTGATGGAAAAAAAATCAACAACAACAAAGTTTTTTTTTTTTTCATAATTTCAGTTTGACAACTAGATAAACATCCTTGTGACCAAAGCAGAATGGAAAAAGCTGCAGTGAATGCTTTCTTATCATTTGCTGTTCTTCAGTTTATGCAACACTTTGCCACATGATATCACAAACTTTAGAAGCTTTATACTGCAAACCTTAAGTGCTGACTCTTTTGACTCTGTCTTATTAACTCTTCTGTTAAAAAAAACATGTGCTGCCCAAAGTTTAAAACTGGGCAGATTTTTTTTCTATGTAACCCCCTCCAAGCACACACGAACACAAGTTGCTTTCTTTAACTGACTTACTCGTGAGCTGCATGTGCTGTCTTACAGAGGTTGCAATCTTCACATAAGATTCCCTCTCTCACACTTTGCTCCTGTGCTGTGAAGTGCAGTCAATATCAAAATAAAAGCACTTTTTCAAAATAAAACTGCTTACAATATAAAACACAAGCACACTAAATAACAACTTCAGATTCGATTCAGCTACTCTGAAACATGAAAATCAAATTATAATTGCAACATTTACATTCTATATTAGAACTTTTGACTCAAATAGAAAAGGAATGCTTGGAACGTGGTGTAAAACCAAAGTTTAACACAAATATTTTGGTAAAACTTTTGCTGGGGAAGGTTGAAACTCTACTTCTTTTAGTCCAATGAGTCATTCAGACTCTAAAAAACTAGTAGTTCTACTTACTTTCATTGCTTTTTTAATTTACAGAGTAAAGATCAAAACCATGAGCTGATTTCTTCAAACACTTGAGCTCCAAACAAATATATTATACCGCTCTGGAAAAACTTAAGAGACCACTGCAAATTTTTCAGTTTCTCTGATTTTGCTATTTATAGGTATTTGTTTTGAGTAAAATAAACATTTTTTGTTTTATTATATAAACTACTGACAACATTTCTCCCAAATATTGTCATTTAGAGCATTTGTTTGCAGAAAATGAAAAATGGTCAAAATACCAAAACATCCCACTGTTTTTAGACTTCAAATAATTAAAAAAAAGACCATATTCAATTTTAAACAACACATTACTAATGTTTTAACTTTGGAAGTATTCAGAAATCAATATTTGGTAGAAAAACCCTGATTTGTAATAACATCTCTCATGCGTCTGTCATGTTCTCCACCAGCTCCACAGAGGAGAGTGATGACCACAGCAAAGGTTTTTATATATTTCCTCATTAAATAAGATTTGTTTCAGGTGATCACCTCATCAGTACCTTATCAGGTAGAAACAGGTAGAAACTGGTGAGTTAATGTTGGAATTCAACAGACACTGCAATGGAATGACTGTCACATATGTAGAGATGCTGATTGCTGAAAATTTGCAGTGGTCTGTTAATTTTTTCCAGGGCTGTTTGTGTTTCAAACAAAAAAAAATGCAGTTCTCGTCATCATTTGTTTATCGTTAAGAACAGTTGTAAAAGTCTATTTTGTGACTATATTCATTCTCCAAGCAAGTTTCTCCTTCAACCCAGAACAACAGGGAAATGTTTTTGCAAGTCTGTTGAGGATGAAGAAGAGGAACCTAAGTTTACACTTCAACTGGACCTGACAAGAATTCACTGTTAGCTACTCTGACAGTTTAAGAAGAGGAAGAGAGTTTGATCGAGCTACAATTCTCTAGAACGAGACATTCTCCTCCCTTCCTCTTCCTCCCTTCCTCTTCCTGGAAAAGGTTACAGAGTCTGAAACATTTTTCCAGAATGTTTTACCCCTTCTGTTAGGAGCGGCTGAGTCTGTTGAGCACATATTTGAAGAGTAAATGAAAAAAATGTCTTTATTTTTTTTAATAGTTTAGAGTTAACTCAGTTCAGTTGTGTTCTCATCTGTACAAAATCAGTTTCAGAGAGCATGACATGAAATCCTTGAATCTGTTGAGTAGATTGAGTCAGACGGTCAGTAGACAGTCGTATACAGTGCGGTAAAATCCATTTTATGTGAAAAGAGAATGAGATGAATGCTGTAAAGTTAGATAGTCAGATTAAACAGAAGGAGACATAGAGACCCCAAAGACAGTTTTCAATGTTTTACAGTCAACAGTCAAAGTGCCCAAGTACAAGCTTAGTCAGTAAAACAAAAATGTGTTCATGAAAAGAAATAATTGTTAGTGTATTTATGAAACTTAACACAGAGGACAGAAAAATATCTGAGCTAGAAGCCTGTCTGACAGAGCTGAAGACTCACATTGGCAGAATAGTTTAACTGAATAATAAAAAGGCCTTGTGGCTTGTGTATGCTGCTTATTATTTGTCTCTAATAGAGGAGAACAAAAATAATCCTTGATTCCTTTTCAGCACTGGAGCCAGGCTGACAAACAGTCATAGTTATACTGAGCCGTGCATTACCGAGTCACTTAGCAGCGAGGGCTTAATGAGCTTCTTTAAAGATAAGATCTTAAAAATTAGAGATGAAATTAGTAACCGCTTGCCTTCAATCTCAATACAATCAGTGAAATCTCAGAAACAGCTCCTAGACCAGGTTGATGCATGGACTGCTTTCTACCAGTCTCCTCAGCTAAATCATCCACTTGTCTTTTTGACCCTGTTCCAATGTGGCTGCTGAAGGAGGTCTTTTCCTGGGTTGGTCCCTCTTCACTGCAGTCAAAGTTACTGCAGTTTCAAATTGAGTTTTTACAGTAATAATCCTGCTCAGTTGTCATCTCTGGGCCTCTGTACTTATGTGTCAGTGTCTGTGTCTAAGTGTCTGCCTCACCCCCTTATAGACCCCCTCATCACCTGTTTTATTACTATTGTGCTAGATTCAGGGCACTTCTGGGCAGAGAGCAGGAGTTTTTATGACTTTAAGGCTGCAGTGAGGAATATATTCAAGAGCTATTTATCTGCCACAGCTAGGTCCAACTGCTATTTTTAAGGACATGTTTATGGATTTGTTCACCTTTCATTATGATAGATGTGAGGTCACTTGTTTTATCCCATTTTAGATACTATCCTCTTATCTAGTGAAGTGCTGCTGCACTAAAACATCCAAAAAGCTTCAATTTTTACAAAACAGAGTGGGCAGACTGGCTCTTAATGGTTCATTTCACACAAATGTGTCTTTGTTAACAGTGGAGGCCAAATTAGAGTCACATCTTCTGTTGTTCATGCTTGATGTTATATGGAACATAATCCCGTTCTTCTTTTGTGACAAAATGGAGTTTCACCTGGTTTTGTCATAAAAATATGAGATTAGGAGTGAACACTGGTTGTCTGGCTATACATTGTCCACATACTAATGACATGATGAGAACTGTTCTTTATAGAGGATCTTCTGCCTGGAATAAGCTGTCTGCCTATGAGACTGTTAAAAAACAGAACTTCTTTTTAAGAGTCACTCAAAAAAATTCTGATGGAATTGACAGATAGAACACATACATTTACTTCTTTGATCATTTTATAAATAAATCATTATTGTCCAATGTGTTTGTAAAAAGTTGTGTTTGTTATTATGACTTTGTTATTGTGCCACATATTAAGGTTTAAGTTCAGTTGCATTTTCATTTTCCATTTTGTACAATTGTCTTCAATTACCGTATTGATTTTTTATGGACCTGATTGGTTTTAAACAGTTGTTGTTATTATTTCTTATTACTTTTTGACGGTTGTTTTGCTGTGTGGATCACAGGAAGACTAGTAACCACTAGTGGAAGCTAATGAGGATCTGAATAAAGAATAAAGTCAGCCTCAAGTGGACACTGCAGTGTTTTATTTTTGGATTTCCAAAATGTTTTTTTTCCCCCCAACATCAGAGGTTGCAACTTGGATTCAAACTATACAATGAATGCATTAACTTTCCTTTTACTATATAACTCTTTTAATGTTAATCAGACTTTCTTTTATTTGCAAGTTATGAACAGATACACTGAAGAATACATTTAACCATGTTTTAACTGTACAGAGCTGAAAAAAGTTGCCAGTGGAATGAAAATGTAAATATGTTTAAATATCATTTTGAAGCTAATAGATCAGTTAACAATGGCAAAATTAAAACTAGCTTGTAAGATTTGCAAAAGCTCTTTATGCAATAAATGGTTGAGGTTGGCTGATCAGATTTCAGAATCTAAACTGAAAGTTAACAGTCTCCTGTATAAATGTGTTATGTTTCTCTGTTAGATAAAGCAGTCTAAGTGTGTATGTGTGTGCAGGTGTGTGTCAGTGAATGCGCATCATAAGCCAGGGGAAGTGTCCTGTGCGCTGCATGCCAAAGATACTGATGAAGAAGTTGAGGCCGGTGGTGATGAAGAGGATGGTAGTGGTCACATTGTTCAGGTAATCCAGACGTTTCTGCAGGGTGGGGTTATTCAGATTCCGACGACCTGTGACACAAACACGCAAACACACACACACACAAACAGAGATACATGGTAGAGAGAGTTCATACATTTGTGTTTGTACTATAACATTCATTTCATATCTGTACTTTAAAAAAAGAAAAACACAATAAAAATCGAGGTTTCATCTCAAATTAATCCATTTATTCTGCTCTCATGTTCACATTAGATGCTTTTCTTTTATTTTTACTCTCTTTTTTGTTTGCTCTCATTATTTCATATTAAACATTTTATAAATATAATGAAAAGACACAAAGAACTATTGAAACACAACAAAGATATAGGTATAAATACATTTAAAGGATTACAAACAAAATTTGGGGCCCATTGTGAAATGAAATGAAATGAAATGATGTGTGGTTACATGGATTTTCAGAGGGTTAAAGTGGATTTTTTCAGTTAGATAACACTTTTGAAGCCTGAATAATAAAAAAAAAGACATCACGTTTGGATAAAAAGAAGAATTGTATACATGTGTCTTCATATTTAGCTTGTGTGTGGATGATATGTTTCTGAAAAAGTGTGTGAGTAAGTTGCAGTGTGTGTAAATATGCCACATAGGAGTGTTTTCTTCTGTGTCAGAAGTGTAGTCGAGCCAGAATCCAGCGGAAGAAGCCCGTCCTCTTGGATCCGAAGAAGCTGACGAAGAAGTTGACCACTGTGGTGAGGAAGATGACGCCTGTGGCCAGGTTGTTCAGGTAGTCGAGTCGTTTCTGATTGGACACCACGTTCAGGTCCCTGCGGGCTGCGATACACAGGCACACACACACACACACATGCAGACAGACAGACACACAAACACACGGTTTCAAACATCTAAACACATCCACACACAGGCATTCATTGACAGTGGATGGATGCATGCTTACACACTCATGTACACACTGTTAACACACACATACACACACACAAACAGCAATTCCTTCACTTGCCCTCCAGCCTCAGTCTTGTTTATGTGACTTTCTGACCACATTTAGGACAAAGAATAACTGTTGAATTAGTATTCAGAACATTCTACATTAGAAATAAATCTCCTCATGAAGCGAATGAAAGTTATCACAGCCCAAAGCAACAAGAAGTCACCATCTGTTGAAGTTTGAATTTGGATGGAATAATTAGACTTTACACTGTAAAACCCAATGAGTAATCAACTTAAAAAAGCAAACGTGATGCCTTTAAGAAAACGGCATAAGCATAAATTTATGACCTTTGTAAAGTAAAACATTTTTTTTTATGTTTGACTAACTTTAGATTTTTGTAGTTGAGTTTAGGCAAATCAAAATTCTTTACCTAAAGTACATGATAAATTCTGTTACATGTGACTGTATATAGGCAAGTGGATACTCTAAAGTAAAATAAACTACAAATGTTTTCTGATGACCTTGTTTTTTTAAAATAAACCAAAACACTTTAAATATAAAGTTTCACAGCAGTGAGCCTCAAGAAAATACATGACCATGCAACCACTGTGAATATTACCAAGGCAAGTTCAGTTGTAATGTATAACCGAGCTTCACATTTATTTTTAATTTTCAGTCTGTGCCTTTTAACTTTATTGCTTGAACTTTTCTTTTTCAATGTTTTATTGAGTCATGTATTTCAAATATCTCTTTTTTTTTCAATTTGTTTAGAATATTGACATAAAGTGCTTTTATGAATCTCATGAATGAACCTTTTTTTTTTTGTATTTGACTTTAATCTATGTACATTTAATTGTAATTCTTTCAGGCTTTGTAAAGAATTTTCAGCTGCATTTGATTAGTACAAAAGGTTTCATATACACAACAGTTGATTGATTGATATTGAAAAAATAAGTTGCTGATGATAAAAACTGTATTTTGAATCAGGCGGGTATAAATGAGCAAAAGTTTGATTGTAAGATTGTGATGTGATGTAGGGAAGTGGGTGTGTTGAGCTTCAATCATTTATTGGAGTGCAAACTCACTTTGATATTTTGTTGTATTTCACTTGTTGTTTGTTGTTTTTTATGTATGTTTGATATGTTGTTTATGTACATGGACACAAGGAGGTGTTTGTTCAGCAGTTTTTGTGGCCTTTGGACAAGACCAGACAAGGTTAACTGCCTTCCAGCTTCAGCAACAGTTATTCCCCCTTAAATGAGAGATGAGAGAAAGGGCTGAAATTAAACCGCAGGGATTTGGCACCATCTGTTGGTAGTTGTCAATAAGTACACTTTGTCAGTTTTTCTCCAATTTTCAGAGCTAAAATACACATTAACTTGTGTTAATGTTGACTTTATGAGAACAAACATACTTCTAGAGTGAAACCTGCTTACTAAAAGTGTTTCATAGAATAAATCTCTGCAGCAGCCAGCGGAGGAAGCAGCTGCGCTGTGTGCCGAACGCAGCTTTGATGATGTTGACGATGAGTGTGAGGAAGAAGAGGCCAGTGATCAGATTGTTCAGGAAGTTTAACAAGCGCTGGTATGAGGGGAGGAGGGTCAGCTCACAACGAGCTGCACATGGATACACACACACACACACAGAACACACAGAAACACACACAGACACACACATATAAACATACAGCACACACACACACACACACACACACATACACACACACACACACACACACACACACACACACACACACACACACACACACACACACACACACACACACACACACACACACACACACACACACACACACACACACACACACACACAGATGTCTAGTTGGTCCCTTAGCCTGGTCCATTAATCCTGAATATAGTCACTTAGAGACATCAAAGTGCATGAAACTGTAATGAATTAGTACTTTAAGTAGAATTTTTAATTCACACTCCTCTCAGTGTCATTTTGTGTTTTTTTGTTCACCTTTTCCAAGTTATTAGAACAAATCCTACGTCATTAAGTCAGAAATGCATCCTGGCAAAGAGGCCGGTGCGCTCCATCCCGAAGACAGAGATGAAGATGTTGGTGACAAAGATGAGGAAGATGAGGATGGTTACATAGTTGTTCAGGCTGTCCAGGCGCTTATGGTTGGCCTCTTCATTAAGGTCCCTTCGACCTGCAACAAGCACACACGCACATACACATACACACACCATGGACAACAACAAAGCAAAGGTAACAAACTGCACAAATAGATAGTTCTGAGAAACATGTCATTACTTTCATTAACTCTCAAGATTTATATGATTTAAATGTTGCAAAGAGAAAATATTTGTTTGCTCCCTGAAAGCTCAAAGTTGACAAAAGTGTCTTTCCCCCTCAAAATAACTCCATTAGTGTATTAGTGTGTTAATGTGATCTGTTAAAAGAAGGAGGGATGTCTCAAAGATCAATAATGCTGAGATGTGATTGGCTCACCAATGATGATGATCAGGACTCCAGCTACGATCTGAAGAGCCAAGGAGAAGGAGATGAGTGTGAGGACAGCAGCGTAGTACCTGAGGAGGAGGGAGAGAAAAGGTTCAGGCAACAGTGAATATGATCATTCAGGAGACACACACACACACACACACACACACACACACACACACACACACACACACACACACACACACACACACACAGGTTCTGTACCTGTATCCAGCTCCTTGTTCGATGACTGTCTTCATGTGTGTGATGTTTGCCAGGAACAGAGCGATGTCTAACATGCCCTCAGCTGCTGTCTTCTTGGTGGCGTACAGGTTCATGTTCAGGTTGGAGGTCGAACCCCCCTGAGAGAGAGAGAGAGAGAGAGACACACACACACACACACACACAGATTTCAAGTTCCTTTTCTTACACATTCGCACTATCAGTGTTGTTACAGTCCAGACACATTTTGGAGGTCTTGGTCTTGACTCAAGAGCATTTTACTCAGTCTTGGACTGGCCGGACTGGGGATTTTCTGCTGAGACCAGTGGAGACCAGCACTGATCTCTGCTATCCTTCAACTTCATTAAAGTGAAAATAGTTAAACAATGAATTTTCAGTTGAACTGTTTCTGATTAGTTAATGTTGTAATTTAACTTATACCATTTGGCATTAACTCGTTCATTGTTCTGCCTCCTTGGAAATCTTTTTAGGTCCTTATGTGTCTGACACCTGCAGACACGGAGACATCAGTTTATCTGATTTCTAATCAAAAATACTTCTGAACTCTTACTTAAGGCCTCATTCACATCTTTGATTTTAAACAGCAGCTAGAGCCAGCACCAAAGTAAAGCTACTGTTTAAGTAAGGTTTCTTCCTTTCAAATATCTCCAAATTATGACTTGTGAGCTAAAACAAACAGTCTGACCTTTTATCTCACAAATTTGACATTTTGTCTCAAAAATTTGACTTTTTACTTCAGAATCAAGACTTTTGTCTCACAAATTTAGCCTTTTATCTAACAAATTTGACCTTTGATTTCAAAATCATGAATGTTTGTCTAACTTTCTACCTTTTGTCTCACAAATTTGACTTTTTATCTCAAAACCATGACTGTTTGTCTCACACTTCATACCTTTAATCTCACAAATTTGACCTTTTAATTTCAAAATCAAGACTTTTTGTCTCGCAAATTTAGCCTTTTTTCTTACAAATCTGACTTTTTGTTTCAAAATTATGAATGTTTGTCCCATGCTCTCGACCTTTTTTTCCTCACTAATTTGACTTTTTATTTCAAAATCATAACTGTTTGTCTCACACTTTTGTCCTTTTATCTCACAAATTTGACTTTTTATCTCAAAATCCAGACTCTTTGTCCGACAATTTTTACCTTTTATCTCATAATTTACCCCCCCCCCCCCCCCCCCAAAAAAAAAAAAAAATCATGTTTGATATGAGCTCAGAAAAGTTCCACAAGGCTACATTTTCTTTTTAACCTTTTCACTGGTGAAAATGGGCTTCCATTGGTTCCCATTGGTTCTAAAAGTGATATTTGTGTGCAGCTGTGTGAAAAAAACCCTGTAATAACTGGGCTCTTGAAGCGGCTGCATTATGGAAAAAGTTTTGGTACAGTGACAGTGTCAAAGATAGCCAAGCGTATCTAATTTGATACTTGGGATCAAAGACCTCTATCTCATCAACATGATAAAAAGTTTGTTTAAAATCTGTAAAAAATATTTTCAAAAACATATTCTACCACCTTGAGGGTTGTCATATCACTACAGTCAACTGAAGTTGTATTTTGTCCCTTTTTTTAAATGTCTGCTTTCATAAAATCATACACTCACATATTTTAAGGAAAATCATTGATTGATTTTCAAGGAGTTGCAGTAAGAATAACAAAAAAATAACTACAGTTTCTTTTTAAATGAGTGTTTTCTGCATAAAATAAATGCATATTTACAAAAACCTTTAATAGAATAGATAAAATAGTTTGCAAAATTGCCCATAGTTTCAAATGTGATACAAGAAATATATCATGAATGAAATGATAAAGCAATATTTTTTTGTGGATTTTGAGGGTTAATAAACATCTCAGTTCCAAAAAAAAATGGAATGTTCTGACTATTTTTGATAGGTCAGGCTTTACAGGGTTAAGACAAGTGCAGAGAAAAAACAGAAAGATTATCTGACCAGTAGTGTTCATGACTCAAAGTTGGATGAAAGTGACCAGAAGAGGGCAGCAAAGATCAACATTTGAGCTGCAGAATACAGCCAGATTTAATGTGTTCGATGCTCTGTTGATGTTTTTCAATTTCTAATCTCAGAATCTTTGCCAGCAGGCTGACTAAGGGGGAGACTTCATCCAAGTCATGAACAAACTCATGTCATCTGACATCATGAGGCATAAATCGAGCTTTAGCAGTAGTTGGACATGACAGGCTGGACTGTAATTGTCTGTTTCATCACAGTAAACTGAGTCTCAGGAGCCACTCTGCTGTTTTCCATGAGGGATCAGGCGGAGTTCTTACTTTGGCAGCCTGAAATCACAGAGCTTTCTAATTTTGCTTGCAGCTCATTTATCTTAACTGCAGCTGATTTCCTGGTGGTTGAAAAAAGTTGCACGTCGATGCATTTCACTGACACTGTGTACTTGTGTAAGTGTGAATTATTACTCTTTCTTTGCAAAATCATGTTGAAAAGGTTAAAAGAAAAAGTTAAAGGGAGGGAAAGAAATAATTGTTTTGTTTTGTGTGTGTGTGTGTGTGTGTGTGCGCGCGCGCGCGTGTGTGTGTGTGTGTGTGTGCAGCCTTTAACATCCTTACGTAAAGCCTTCATCTATGAGTCATAGCACCTGTCAAACCTAACTTTCTCTCTATCTAATTACTGCTCTGCTGCAGATGCACACGCTGCATGACTTCATTCTAAGCCATAGATCCAACTGTTCTTTTCACCCTTCATCCTTTTACTTGAGGCCTTTAGCTTGAATCTGTGCAGTCTGTTTTTCTTCAGGCTGCACAGAAATAGAGATGTGTTTAAGGAAGACATAGATCATGTATATAAAGTCAATCCAGTGCACACTATGTACACACTGAGCTGTATGACCTCAGCCTGCTGCTATGTGCTCTGCTGCTCCAAAACAAACACAGCTCCAACAATGTGCATGTTACTGTAATTCATCAACACCGCAGCATCTCTGTATGGGCCCAGTCCGCTTTGATAAAGTCACATGTTTGTTTTCCTTTAAGATCACAGTCTGCTTCCTTACATACTGTATATTTAGAATTATAATCTAAGCATACACCCTATAGTTTATACGTTCTAAAGAAAGATGTGATTAGCAAGTGGTCCTAACACTGCTAACATTAATCCCAATCTGCAATTCCTTCTTTCTTCTAGAGCACTGTTTGAACTACTGGTAGATGAGTTGCTATTGAACTTTGGTGTTTTGGGTGTTCTTGTCTTAGCAGATACAGAAAAGGAAATACTACTTTTGAACTAGAGGGGCCCCTGCATTTCCTTCCAGCAAATGCTGGATGTTGGAATGCTGAGCATCACATATCAACACTCGATTTTCCTCGCAGGAAAAGCTCAGTGTTAAAACACTGAGCCTTATTCTGAGGTTAAGCACTTTCTCTCAGCAAATGCTTAATGTTGAAATGCTAAGCCACAACCCTTACATTAACATTTCCATTGATCCATTGGACTTGGTGGCTTGCTGATGCTCAGCATTTCAACATATTCAAACAACTAACTATAGATGGGATTTTGTAACCCCAGTTCTATCAACTTTTCATTGCCCTCCATTGTTTTCATCACTATATCACTTAACATGCAAAAAAGTGGCCGATGTATTATGCCATACAATTAAAAAGTTCACATAGAAAGTTAAGTTTGCAAAAGTTTATTGGAGAGAGAAGACTTGGTTCAAGATTTATTATTACTTTTTTTTTTTTTTTTCAAATAAAAGACAACAGCACAGAGAATTTTAAACATAAAACTGAGAGTTCTGTACTATAAAAAACAAAAGCCCTTATAAGTTATGATTTCAGTGTGTCTCGAGATAATGGCTTATTTTAATTCTACACTTCTAGGTGAAAACTTCAGTTAGTGTAACAAAGTGCTTCAAGCTGACTGGCCACAGGTGCTGCCACTAATTTTCCTGTTATCTCCAGAAACCAAAGCTTGTTTTATAGAGATAACAGGATTATTTCTCATGCCACCCATCCTTCAATTAATCTGTGGTAATACTTCAGTCAAAGTTGTCTTAAATTTAATTGAACATTAACTGTACCCAGTATTTTGACATCCTTCAAAAATTAACAGGGATCATCAAGACAGAAAAGATTTGATTTCCTTTCACAGATTTGAAGCATCAGTCATGTGTCAAGAGAACCCAAATTTCCACAGTGCCACTGAACACATCACAGACACAGCCCAGTAAGATTTGGGCTGTGAACAACAGAATTTAAAGCCTGGATGATGTGACTGATCTGAAGCACAGATGTTGTGGCTGTAGTTGAAATGAAGTATGGGTGACATAAGACATTATCTCAAAAGAACAAGCTTTGTTTTCTTGAGATGATTTTAGAAAATCATGGCTTTAAAGGGCGTCCATACCACTAAATAAATTTAGATATAGTTTTTTTTTTGTTTTGTTTTGTTTTGTAATCAAAGAATTCAACCTTTGAAATCTGCTCCTTTAAACAGGATGCAGTGTTCTCTTTTGCAAAATGAAACTGCGAAGAAGAAGTTTTAAAGATAAAAGCTACAACCCACAAAGGCCCAGTAGAAGTGTTTAAAACTGATGTTCCTTAAATGGCCTCTTCAAAAGCAAGCCATTCTCTAAAAGTCTCATCTCAACAAAAGTCATGGTTACAGCAGAAAAAAGAATTCACACTCTGCTCTGATCCTATTAACTTTAAATTTACCACATCATTTAGTGTGTTGGAGATATAAACCACAGGTTCATGCAGCCAGATGTCGTATTTGTTAATTACAGTCAATAAACCTTCAAAGTGGTAAGTGATCATAGTGTCAGTGCTGACACATACTCAGTTATGAAACTATTTTGCATTTAAGTGTAGACTTTATAACAGATGGGAACAGTCTTCATCTTTAAGTTTTTGTACATTAACCCTAAGTATTTAACCTTTAAAGTTGCTAACCATGATATATAAAAGTGTTTTAGCTCATGAAGAGAATCAGAAACTCAGAGGGGATGAAAGCAAAACTTTAAGTTGGTGTTATGTTTTTTTTCTTTACATCCCTCTCTTCCTCTCCTTTCAGCGATGCAGCAGGTGCAGTTTGTCTTCACTGACAGTGTTCTCATAAAAGTCTCATCACAGCTGAAACAAGATGTTGATGATGACATTTGTTTTCAGTGTTGAGTGTCTTTTGACTCTCAGGGCGGCTGCAAACCAAACCACAACAGGCTGGTACTCTGTAGGAGGACATGTTTGTTTTCAGAGGTGTTTAAGGATAAAGTGCACCTCAGGGTTTGTCCAAGTGTTTAAGTCTGATGAAACATTATTCTGTGAATAACAGTGACCTGCTTTGTTGCTGTAATCCACATCAAATCATCACATGTATGATATATATTTACGCAGGAAATCTACAGTCTGCTCCGGTACAGCTCGATCCACACTGGGTTAATCTCCAAGAAAGTATGAAGCACTTCCTAGAAATCTAAGGCCGTCAGAACATTATGAACACATGTACCACAGGTCTGTGTGTTTCTCTGAGTGTGTGAGAGAGAAAGATAGAGAGAAAAAGGGTAGGAAGGGAGGGAGAACGTGAGGGAGGGAGGTGAGGAAGTCGAAAGAAAAAGCTGCCTCAGACGTACAGAGAGTGAGAGAAAACATACGAAACATACAGTCCCCTGGCTTCTTTCCATCTTTTTCTTCACTGGGGACTCATGTGGTCACACTTTATCAACATTGGGCTTTGGCAGGCAGCCAAAACACACACATACACACTCATACACACATACACACAAAGCACAATCAAAACACTGGAAAGGCCTGCGCATGGTTTTATGGGCCATGTGTGTTCACTTTGTGTCAATCTGAAATGTACTGACTGTGCTCTTTAGACTCTTAATCTGCTCTAAGCTTGATTTACAAAAACTAGAGCATGAATTCATATTTGACCCTTTGTTGAACTGAATAAGTAGGTCAATGTTGGAGCATTGTTTACATCACTAGGCTTGAGAAAAAGTTGCAAGAGGACAGAAGGAAGCAGACAGTTTACTCTAAGAAGCTTTGAACTTCACATAAGAGAGACTGAGAAAAATGTTGATAAAATCAGAGTTTAGAGGTTTATTTTAAGGATTTCTAGACCATTTAAAGCTTTCTTTTTTTTACTTTGAAATACTGTACGGGCAACAAATAAAAAGTTAAAATTGAATGAAAAAGTTGTGTTTCATCAAAACACTGTATTTCTTTGGTTTAAATTTGAGTCCAGAAACACATTTAACATCAGGGATAACAAAAGACAAAACACCTGTGTGATAACATTACTTTGCAACATGACCAAGCATAAAGAGGGGGTCCAGAGAGTGCTACTTTCTCAGGGCACAGATATGAAGATGTTCATCACTGCTAGGCTGCATTTCAACCATGAACTTTCTCAGGGAACTTTCTGCATTTTGACCAGAGGAACCAAGGTCTAAGTTTCACCCTGAGGTAAGTAAGTGCCCTTGAACATGACACTTCTGGAGGTTGTTCATTTCAGATGTCCAGGAACTTTTTGGGGCAGTGCCAGAAAGCTGAAAGTTTTTGATTGGTGGAGGACATGCAGTTTCTGTTTCCCCCTCCAGCTGTGATGGACTTGGTTTGACCCTTGTATTGGCTTCAGATTTACTCTCTACCCTCTGTTCTAACTGCTTATTAATTAAAAGATGTAGCATTTTATCCATTTAAAAAAAAAAAAAAATCATCTTTGTTGAAGATGTTTCCAACATATTCACATATAATTTACAATTGCATTTGTAACATATGGTATGATAGAATTTATTTACAAAAAATATATCTCTTTATTGAGTAGAAAAAGCAGAAATTTTGAATTTTTCTCACTTAAGTTATTATTAGAACTACATATGCTGATATATTACCACAGACAGGTATATGTCAAAGTTTAGGCAGGACATTGTTGCAAAATATTTTAATGTATTTATGGCAGCAAGATACTATAAAATTTATAAAATACACATAACTTAAAAATGATCATAACTACAGTAGTTATACATGCAAATAGAATAGCATGAACTATTCATGTAATTTTCAGTCAAGCTCAAGCTCTGAACAGGACCATGGAGAACCTGCATTAAGCTGACACTTCTTTCAGCTGTCTCTTAGTCTGTTTAATGAGGAGGCTAAAGTTACCCAGCACTTTGGTGAATCTAGCAAATTATAAAACATCAATAAAATCATTTTGGCTAGTGTTCAAGAGCCACATTTGTATTGTAAGCTTGGGTAAAATTAGCTAATAATGTCCTTACCAGAGTTAGCATCTGATCCATCATTTCTCATCTCTATTCTTTCTCTTGAGCTTTTCTTCCTCTCTGAAACGTATCATGGCACACCTAATAGGATGAATCCTGCTTTAAGATTCATGACTGTGATAGAGCGGTGGAGCAAACATTTTGATAGTAATAATAAATACAAATTTTGAAAAAAGTTAATGTGTCCACTCTCTCTAATTCACATCGACTCATTGCATGGTGTCAAGTATGAACACCAATACCAATACCAATACCAATGGTAATACCAATACCAATACCAATACCAATGCCAATACCAATACCAATAGTAATACCAATACCAATACCAATACCAATACCAATAGTGATACCAATACCAATAGTGATACCAATACCAATACCAATACCAATACCAACACCAATACCAATACCAATAGCAATAGTGATACCAATACCAATACCAATACCAATACCAACACCAATACCAATACCAATACCAATACCAACACCAATACCAACACCAATACCAATACCAATAGCAATACCAATAGTGATACCAATACCAACACCAACACCAATACCAATACCAACACCAATACCAATACCAATACCAATACCAATACCAACACCAATACCAATACCAATACCAATACCGATACCAATACCAATACCAACACCAATACCAACACCAACACCAATACCAATACCAATACCAATACCAATACCAATACAATGCCTTATTGCCATTGCACATATTTCAGAGCAACGAAATTGCAGCTACATCCCTTCCAAGAAACATAAAAAGACAGTGAAATATTAAATGTGTAGGACATGAGCGGGTAAACTGTTTTTTTTTTTGTTTTTTTTTTTGTCAGTTTGTGCTGTGCCCCATTTGTTAGATAAAAGAAATAGAGTACAAGAGGAAAGAGGACGGGGGAAAAAAAAGCAAATACCAGACTAGGCCCCTAATTGGAAGCATAGTTTGCGATTAGGAAAAAGAAACCTCAGCACATAAGCAACATAAAAAAACCATCTTATACGAACGTATAGGTACGTGGTTTTAAAGAGTTGCACAGTTGGTTTACACATTAAAGACACTTAAAAGACTAAAAAAGGGAGCGTTTTTCAACCATGGTTGTCAGTCTGGACCAAAATGCCAGGGAAGGATATTTTTGCCCCAGTCCCTGAGTGACAGTGCAAACAGAAGACTTTCAGCTGAATGTGTCAGTGGATTTTCAGGTTACGACAACTATTCAAACACAGAAGAAGACCTAAGGAATGTATCCTAGTTTAGTTTGATATAATATATAAACTATTCTCATCAGATAAGTATTTAATGATTATCCAAGGTTGTTAAAGACGGATAGAATCTGTTGAAAATCCTCAATAAACGGGCTTTTTTTTTTTTAAGCTGAAACACAGGTTGATTTTTTTCCCTCATTCTCTAGTTGCCTGTTTGGTGTCTCACCTGTCAGAGGTGTTTCTGGCTTTTTGGAACTGTTTTAACTAGTGACAGCTATGCCACAAGCACTTGTCTTCTACTCAGTGTCAGCCAATTCATTTTCAGAAAGATCAAGAATGATTAGAACCAGCACAGACTGAATATCCTCCATGCTAACTGAGGTGATGCACATCAGGATACCAGCTTGTATTCTCCTTTAATATCGCCATTTTTGCTGAATGGCCTTCATCTTTGTCTCACCCCCCTCTCTTGGAGTGGCGGAGTAGTTTTTTGCAATTATTATTATTATTATTTTTTGCCTGATTTTCATAAACTACCTGGGTCTTCAGTCCATGGAACAGCAGACAAACAATGGGCCACAGGAGCCAAGTATAGTTTCATGCAGTGGAGCTTAATTTATCTGTACTTCCTGGTCAAAAAATATTCTATAATATTCCTAGAAGATTTGGAACATGAAGAAGTGTCTTAGAGTTCCTAGAGTGGAAGACTCCACAAGGACTAAAAATCCTACCCAAAAACTACTGTGAGCACAGTTTTTAGGATAAATCTACCACTGTAGGTTAGAATTATGCTACACAAAGAAGAAACCATATCCCAACCAATCCCATCTCTTATGAGCTTGGGTTTGTTATTCCAGTTGAGTATCTTGCTCAGTTTTCACATCTGGGGAATGAGAAAATGTTTCTTTTTCATTTCTCAGCTCGTCAGTCACATCGCTCTTGCGTATTACTCTGCCTTTTCTCTTTGGGGTTAAACATAAAGTTTGGTGCCTCACTTTCCAGGCTCTGTCTCCTGCAGATTTAGGGGTAAGTTTCTGCAAAGCGATACTTGGTAGCAGTCAATAAATGTACCATAAAATCTCATTTTCATCGCTTATTTCTGAGCCAAGGACAATAATGTCTGCTCCGTGTACAATAACAGACACATAAATTATAGGAAACTGCTACTAAACACCTGACAAAAACATCCAGTTGTGCAAAGGCTTTATGATAAAGGAGGTCAGAAATCTGGAATCTGTCTGAAACTCAAGCTGCACCCATAGCTGTGACCAGGAGACTTTCCATCACTGAAGTGTGTAAAGGATACAACAACAAAACCATGGAGGAAAATGAATGTTAGTCTTTGTTTGGGCAAATGTAGGATTTTTTTTTTTGTTGAATTGAGCACCTTTGTTTTAGAAACAGACCAAAGCAGTACACAGATGTGCTGTTATAAATCAGCTTATACTTACAAACATCTCAAACATCAGTACTTTCAACTAGATTATTGATTTATTTCAGCAATAGATAATTCTAACCTTCATTTCAAGCATGTAGAGAACTAGTTTTACAGTTTTATGTGACCGGCAGACTCAGTGAGACATTTCTGATATTTGCAGTGCTTCACAGTGTTAGCATGCCCGTGCTCGTCAGTACCTGATGGAAAATGCAAGTGTTTTTATTTTTGAAATTTGAGTATTGGAGATTTTTTTCACTGTAATGACACCCAACCTGGCAAACCTCACCTTACTTATGCTTATCTTACGTAGACTATCATAACATCTGCCCCAACTTAATGTAACATAATATAAAGTGACTGTGAGGAGAAATAAGATTGCTGCCTATTACTTGCATCTTGCCGGCCTCAGCACGCAGCTGGACGGCAACTGAACAGATGTACTGTGATCAAGCAATCAATCAATCTTTATTTATATAGCGCCAAATCATGACAAACGTTATCTCAAGACACTTTACAAAACATTAGCAGGTTGATACCTGTTAATGTTAGAGTATTTAGTTATTGTATTAACAGAGACCCAACATCAAGACAGGATAAGGAATCTTATTTCATCTTGATCCACCATGAGTGAAGCACTTTGCAGCAGCTTTTAGAAAGTTACAGTGGAGAGGAAAAACTTCCCTTTAACGGGCAGAAACCTCAGACAGAACCAGACTCATGTTAGACAGACATCTGCCTCGAACGCAGACGGATGCAGTGTATTTTAGCTGTAAACCTGTGTTTTAGCTTTTAGCTTGCATTTTAGCCTTTAGTTTGAGCTCTATCACTCTCATGTTTAGCTTTCTTCTGCTCCTCTGTCTCTTTTCTGTCAGACTGTCCAGCTTCAGAACATGGCCACCCTAAAATGACTTAACCCTGTGATGCATGAATTATGAAAGCCAGTGTCTGGATTTTTCCTTGAGTGTTTTTATTTGTCTGAAGGCATGGAAAAAAGTTTTCAATTTTTTTTCTTCAAATATTTGTAAATATTTGTAACAGAATATTCAACATAAAAAAGAGTGAAATTATTGTAAACATAACTATTTTTTGTTTGACTTTCTTTCCCTTTTTGTTTTGGTAATTTCATGAATAACCTTTTTTTAATGCTTTGCGAAACATTTTGACTCTCTGTCATCCATTTTAACACTGAAAAATGTCTAGTTATTACGCTGTTTTACCCTCAAATGTTTGTCTATAACTTTTTATTTTAAATACATATGTTTGGAAAAAGAATTGAAAACATTTTTTCAGGCCCTAAGAAGAATAAAAGTATCCTGACACAGGCTAATATGAATTTCCACCACATGAACCATTGAATTTAGGAGTAAATAAGTTTTAAATAGGTTTCCACTGTAGTGACCACTATGCTCCACAGAGTTAATCCAGCACATAGAATCCTGACATATTGCCACCACTTAACAATTGACTGCCCCTCTCTTGTGCCCCCTTGGATATTTTTCTAGATCCCCCCTGGTTAAGGTAGGTTCCGTTAGGTTGAGTAAGGTCATGTCAAGTAAAGTTGCATTGAAATGGGTAAGATAAGCCTGTTATGTTTTGTTACTATCAAGGATGGGCGTCCCTAATCGGTTTCTGTTAAGAATAAACTTCTTTGATCCATCAACATCATCAGCTCTTGTGCTCAGTGATTCTCTTATAGATTCTTTACATCATGCCACAGAAGCCAGGCCTTAGGGTGACATGACACTGTGAATAGAAATGTTAAGGGAGTCTTGGTTACATGTGATGCACTTAACATTCATCTGAAAGTTCAAAGAATTGTAGGGGATCAAAAAGAAAAGTTTTAAAATCGGTAAAGTCTGTCAAGATCTTTTTTTGGGTGTGTGCATAGGGCAGATGTACTCAATGTAAAAATCACACAACAGATTACGTAACTCCAAATACTTGGTGCTTTTTTGAATGTAAAGTTGTCGTCAGCTCACAGAAATCCTCTTCTCTGCCCACCCTTTGGATGGATGCATTTAAAACCCTTCCTAGAAAGTCAGAGTCCTTGTAAAGTCTGCATTCCTGCAATTCCCTGATCCAAAACCACGCATGGGCAAAGGTCCAGGGTACAAGATGTACACATACCCTCACACCAGCAGGATAACACAAAGAACACATACTTCATGTGTATCTGCAGGAGACACACACACCTACAGGTATGCAGGTGTCTCCAATGTTTACAAAATAATGTTTGCAGAATGCACACATTACTGAGCCCCAGCTGAACATAGACACTGTAACACAGAAACATGCAGCAGACCACATGGGAGGCCCCCCAGAGCCCACAGGAAGTGCTCCTCCTCTGGACTCTGATAGGCTCTCATAACAGCCAATAGGAGGGGAAGCCTGACAAGGAGTGGGGCTGCTTTTCTTTGAATGTCTTATTTTTAGTGACTGTCTGTCTGTCCAGAGCTCTGCCCGTCTGTCTCACTGCTTGACTGGCTTCTTTTTCTGCATTTTTTCCACAGCGCTCCGTCCCTCTCTCTTTGCCTGAAGGCATCATCTTTCTGTTTGGCTTTTATACAACTGCCATTTAGAGCGAAGGAGTTGGAAGAAAGCAGAAAAGCAGATGAGGAGAAACAGATAGGGACACAAAGAAGAGGAGTCAGCATGACGGGGGAGAGAGTGACAAAGAGGGGGGTTGTGTTTCATCTCAGTGGCCTGCTGGCAGCAGAAGAAGAATCTGAGTTATTACCCTCTTAAAGATTTTAGCTCCAAGATTCTGTTAAGTTTTAGCCTCAGGCAGGTCTGAGAGAGTGCTTATCACAAGAATCTTTGTTTTAGTAGCTAATATCCCATCCACGCGTGTGTGGACTTTTTAAAAACGTTTCTTTCATTATTATTATTATTATTTTAATCCTTAATTTGATTTCAATGTTCCGGCCTTACGCCCTCCAAGATGGAGATTTTTGAAAACCTCATTTTGTCATTGTTGTGTGGACATCAAGACTAAAAGCTTTGGGAAACACTGACACACCAGTGCATGAAATTTGTTGCTTTAATGTATTGCACAAGCCTCTAGCCTAGTTTATGTAATGCAACGCTGAGACTGTAATGTCAAATTCCATTGTAAGGAGGAAAATCCTGAAGTTCTTCACTGTGATGCCCCAGGCCCAAGGCGAATAAGTATTATGCAATCATTTATTGTAAATTCACAGATCTAAAGAGGGGGTATTATGCATGACTTACAGCTAAAAGAAAAAACCCCAGATTTTTCCAACACTGGTATTTTTTTGCACTCAGTCACTGTTTCTTAGCATAATAATCTAAAAGTAACAATAACAGCAATAATACATAGTAAATTAAAAAATATAGACTCATAAAATGCTTCTGCAGACAAGCAAAAGTATACAGAGGACCAAATATAGAACCAGTGAAACAAAAGAGCTCAAACAGAAAAATAACTGTAATATTAAGACAAACAGCTTAAAAACCCAAGTATCAAAAAACCTAAGCTGCACATTAACCCAAGCAACACATCAACAGAACAGAACAATGTGGACAGGGACCAGGAAATGCAACAATGTTGAAAATCTTGTCTGTTTGAAGTAAATGTGCTGACTCTTAACAAGGTGTGTTTGTTTGAAAAATGAATGGGGATTGGATTTGTTTTGGAACGCTACTTTTCTTTGTTGAGGACAACTTTTTACCAGATACAATATGACAAGGTTATATGTTTTTCAACAGTTGTTTGAAACATGACAAGAAACAAACTTTGCAAGTTCGTACTGTGTATTAGTAGCCATATTATCAGGGCCACTCACAGCCCAGTGCTCTGAGACGTATCTGTAACGTGTAGCGTCAGTGAATCCTCATATCCGACCAGTGCTCATCTACCTACTCCAACCTCCCCAAACAGAGCAAACGGAACGATAGACTCTCAGGTTTGAACAGATAACTGCAGAAGAACTGCTGCATGTGGATAGCCTGTGTTTTAGCCTTTGGCCTGTGTTTAGCTGACTTGCCATAAATCTGGTTTAGTCTGACCTAACCGGAAAGCTGAGAGATCGTATTTAGAAATAACCTATCTTAGTGCTGATAATCTGATTTTAAATTGTAGATGATGATCAGGCATATAACTAGAGCAAGACTTTTTCAAGACAGCTTAGAAAGGCTGCACAATCCTAAAAAAAATATGGGTATCACAGCAATAAGATGAGGAAAAAGTGGAATTACTTCCACGCAAAAATGAGGTGGTGATACAAGTGTTGAGCAATATTTGAAAATTTTCCTGTCCTGAGATTTTCTAGAAACTTTCAGTAGCCTATAACGTGTGCTTTTGGTCAATTATTGTAGAGATTAAGAAGAATATGTGACCACTTTGGAATAAACGATTGGTTAAGAAGTAAAAGTAAAAGTGATTTTAGGCCCATGCGGTGACTTCTACTACAGAGTCATGTTAGTTTTTAATGCAGAGCTATCTGAGCACAAAAATCTTAACCATTCCATGATGATTTATTGGCATTGTACTCCAAATTTTCTGAATCCATCAATGATATTGTATATTGTACATAATAAAATCTCCAGTTTTTTGTGTTTCTATCCTGAGGATCATTATTCTGAAATCACTTTGTTCTCACCAGCTCACTATTAACATGTTTCCTCACAACTTTTCCATGGAGTATTTTTTAATTTACAGAAATTTTCTATTTTCTCTTTGAAAAGTATTTCTCTGTAAGTGATTTATGTCTTTAAAGCCACTTTACCCATAATCCAAGACAACACAGAGCAGGATCAACACATCCCACCTGTGTTGGTGTTTTTCAGTCAACATACTTCAGCTTTAATGTGCAGTGCGTGTGTCAGTGACAGGTGTGTGTTGGACATGTCAGTGAATGGACTCATTTATTTAGTAGCAAACAAACATTTGAACAAACTCAACACGTGTTAAGACATGGTTAGTGTTCAGACACGCAGAAGGTGAACTCTGACATGGAAGGAAACAGGGTCGAGGCTGTTATCTACACACAAACACACATGCTCACACGTACATAAATACCACTTCTGTCCTACGCTTTTACAGCACCTGACCTTTACCCTTTACCCTGAGGTCACTTACAGACCTGTTGTCTTTGTGCTCTTCTTTAAATTAAGGCTCATTTTGTCTAGTTTAAGAATGATTATAATTATGTTTCCATGTTAATGTTTGTGGGTAAACTTTTTAAAATCTTAGATAACCGTATCAATAACAACTGTCACCTGCTGTGAGCTTTATGTCACAACTGACTGAAGCCACATGTCATTTTAAAACCCTTCTTCTTCGTTTTTGATCCCTGCCTTCCTCCTGCTCGTCCTCTCTTCCTCTCCTCTTTACTGTCACATAAAACATCCCTTTCTTCCTGACTTTACTGACTTCCTTCTGTTTTTGGTGTAGCTGTAAAAATGGCTTTAGAAGAGAAACAAATCTGACCAAAATACATCTTGCTCTAAATATTGCTTTTTACCAAGAATAGAAAAAAAGGATTAAAAAAAACTGTGAGTCAGTAAAGTAAGAAACAAACATTCACATATTTCTCCTTCACTGTATTTATTTTAACTATAATTTCCCTCCTCTTTTCTCTATCTGTTGATGATCTTGTCCTCTCTATAGTGATCAAAGTGTCATCCTGCTTGTTATTGTATACAGTCACTGACGCCTGAGTAATTAGTGGGCAGGATGTTGAAGGAAGCTCATTAGTGTGTGTGTGAGTGTGTGTGTGTTGTGTATGCTTGTGTTGATGTGTCTTTTAGACCTGAAGACCATGAGAAAGAGGAGTTTTGTGACATAATTGAGTGTAAGAAAAATACGGATGTTCCTGGACATAAATGACCAGTGCTGGGGACAGGCCCTGGTGTGGGAAACAGAAAAAGACCAATCCAAAAAGTGATAAAAATGAACAAAGGTCTGAGATTCTTAATTTGACTGATTTGAAAAAAATCAGCCCACCTGTGTGCACAAAGTGTGTCTGAAGCTAAACTGCCTCCACTGACACATTAGTCATGTAGACTTTGTCACCTCTGGGGTTTGTCACTAAAAACTATAAAAAACTATTCCAACATCTTCTGTTTACATAGTTTTACCTCAAATTTAACACCTATTTTAAGAAATAATATTTTCTACTATACCGGATGCAGTGGTGAGCTGTAGAAGTTTGTTTTCATAATTATCTCAATGTGTCTGAATTTGTCTAAATTCAATTATTTTTCAGTAAATCACAAAAGTGTCTCCACATTGGTTCATGTGTGGTAAAGCTGAGATTTCTGTCATATCTGAAAGTCATTTGAACACATCACAACTCCCATGAGCCAGCTCCAGTATTACTGCCAGCCTTTGTAACCGCTTGATAATGACTGTGTCAATGTCATCAGCCAATCAGATTTAGATGTGTATTGACAGAACTATGCAGTCGTTGTGTTAAGCCAGTGTTGTAGGAGTCAAGACCAGTCTTGGTCCCACAGCCACATTTTGAAGATCTTTGTCTCATTGATTGTTCTACCTCCTTGGAAATCTTTTGAGGTGCCTTATGTGTCAGATGTCAGTCCACCTTATTACTGGTCAGAAAAACCTCTGATCACTGTCTTAAGGTCTCATTCACCGGATATATGAACATCCAATTTTCAGATTTTTAAAATCATTGTGGACTTATCAGTGACTTTAAAGATGATGTAAGCAGAAATTTGTTTCTCTGTTTACAAACAGCATCCAAACTGGTCTCCCCCTCTGTGGCTCAGCTTCAGCTGCAGCGCATGCTCACTGCCCCAACCATAGCTGATAGCATGGCTAACAGTCGTAGCTTTGTAAACACACCATAGATGGTTAAAAACGGCCCTGCGAGCACCTGCAGCATCGCATGAGAGAAACTCAAGTGCCGTACACCTGACTTCCTGCAGGTTAATGAGCTACGCTGCGGATATAGAATCATTCTTTCTCTGTGGTACACCACGATCGAAGCTGCTCAGGATAGCTTCTCCCACTCACTATCAGCGACACACAAAGTTACATGCGTACTTGGCATGCCGTGATTTGCTGGTCATAAGTCAAAAAAAAACTCCTGCTCTCTGCCCAAAAGTGTCCAGAGCTCAAACCTTACAATAACAAAACAGGCGAAGAGGGGGTCTATAAGGGGGGGAGGCACACACAGACACTGTCACAAAAGTACAGAGGCCCAGAGACGACGATTGACCTGTAAAAACAAAATGTTTGATTTTAAAGAAGATTCTACATACTCTTCCTTCAAGTAAATACAACTACATTCTCTCAGTCCTGACTTGGTCATGAGTCTCCAACATCTTGGTCATGTCTTGGTTTTGGTGTGTTCTAGTCTAAGGCAAGTCTTGGTCCTGGATTGTGTGGTCATGGGTGAAACAGAAGTCAGTGCCAGCCCCTTTTGTTGTCATCTACAACTTGAGCTGGCTGCCAGTGGATTAGCTATCTGCTCATGTAAACCGCAATGTTACTAATCCAACAGGATCCTGTGGTGTCCTGTATGCTGGGAGGATGGATTTCATTTACAAGTGATGAGTGAGAGTTAAGAGAGAAGCTATTGTGATGTTTTATTTTATTCAGTGTTGTTTGTTGTGATGGTGGTGCCTGATTGGTTAAGTGGAGTTTGGGCAGGAAATGTTTCCTGGTGCTAATGCTTCATGTTGACAGAGACTGATGGTGCTTGGAGTGCTTTCTGATGTAAACTACACTGTCAACTACACCCAAGTTAAATACTCTGACTTGAATAACTCTGAATAACTGGCATAACTTGCATGATTCATTTGTCATTAAAGTGATGGTAATGGGCTGGTAATTTCTCACTTTAATCAGCTGAAGTTGCACAAGCATCCCGTGGGCCTGTGTAGGTAAATTGTGATGAATATTTAGTGTCATGTAGTCTCTGCGTGTATCTGATTTCTGAGTGACATAATGAAAGACCTGATGGTTATGCTGTGGTAATGCACAGTGGTGTGTGTTTGCACTGTGGGCGGCGCTGTGCTTGTTTCAGATCATTTATGGCCTTGTTGGCTACATCAGTGAGCCTGTGACAAGTGTGTGTGTTTGTGTGAAGGTCCTGACTGGAACCCCACAATGATCAACTGACTGGATGACATGTGGAATTGAGTCTGAGTAAAGTTTTAGCTTTAAAAGTGTCACCTGTAACATTGTAAAATTTGTGAGTTCAGGATGTAGCCTTTAATGAGGTTTTTATCTGTGTAAAAGAAAGTTCAGGAAGCTCAGCTGGCTGGTTGGCTGGTATGATCGTCTCTGTTACACCATGTGGTTATGGTCAGGAATGCAGAGAGTCAACTGACACCAGATCACTGCCACTCTGTCACTGATGGCAGATCACACACACATACACACACACACACTTAAAATGCACTCTCATGTAGTCCAGTGAAGGAGTAACTTTGCTCCAGTATGTGTCACACTCACAATGTGAGCCAGTATCTCAAAGGTAGAGAGATCAAAGGTCATTTCAATCTGCACAAGAGGAATGGACTAAAAAGAAAAAGGTCATTCCTAGATATTCAGTGTATGAATTGAATTTACTGATCAGAAAATGAGGACAAAAGGAGAGAGGATTGTGTTGAATGCATCAGAATTTAGGTTGATAGACATTTTCGATCCTATAAACCTTACAAATCGAGAATCATACATCTTGTCCTAATGGGCCACCATAATGTCACAACTGGAATATATGAGCGAGGGAGGGGTTTGGCTTTGAATAGGACCACTTGATATCAATGAATTCTTCCATTTCTAGACACTTTACCTTTAAGACAACATTAATTGATGTTTTCCACCATTGAATGTTTGTTTGTCCCAAAAATGGAGGAGGTAGAGTTTGAGATCCAGCCAATCAGAAGCAGGAAAGGATGCCAAAAGTAATATGGGTAGTTTTTTTTAAACATTCACCGAGTTGAAACACTGACCACAGACACTGGCTTATTGCTACGTAGTGTCTGCCCAGCTGATCATATTTCAAAGGTTTGATGGTGTAATGACCAGAATAAATGGTAACCACCTGTAAGGATTTGAAACCTAACACATTATGGTGCAAAAAAGCTCTTTGATGAAAACATTCAAAGTTTGAGTTTAAATATGATACTATGGAAGGTCAGCTGTGCTAACAATGACTACAGGTGCATGTCAGTAGTTTAGTGTGTGTGTGTGTAAGCATGTGTGTGTGTAAGAAGCCCATAAACACCTGCTTTTTTCTGACGTCAGCCGTGTTGGAAGTGTCTGTTGTATAAGAATTCGTGTACGGTTGTAACACTTGTAAGAATGCCAATACCCTCTAAGGGATTTGTGCAGTGTGTGTGTGTGTGTGTGTGTGTGTGTGTGTGTGTGTGTGTGTGTGTGAGAGAGAGAGCAGTGTGAGCAGTGTGAGCAGTGTGTGTGCACTTAGTGGGCAAAGATGTGATTGACATGCCAATAGAGTATGTACTGTTCTGCTATGTTTGTGAATGCTCTTCTTGCTGTCGTGGCAACAAGCAAACGGGTATAAACAGGTACAGTTGTGCTTATAAGTTTACACACCCTGGCAGAATCTACAATTTCTTGGCCATTTTTCAGAGAATGATTACTCAAAAACTTTTCTGTCACTCATGGTTAGTGGTTGGGTGAAGACATTTATTAACAAAGAACTTTGTTTACTCTTTTTAAATCACGACAACAGAAACTTCAAAAATGACCCTGATCAAAAGTTTACATCCCCTTGTGATTTTGTCTTGAGAACATGAACACAAGTTGATACAAGTGTGTTTGAATGTTTACAAAAGGTAACCATCCTCATCTGTGACCTATTAGCTTGTCATCAGTGTGTGAAAATAAAAGCTCAGTGAGTGAAGTGGAAAATGAGGGATTCTGTTGAAACCAATCTATGGTCAGGTAGACCAAAGTTTCTGCCAGGTAAGTTGTTCTGGCTACAAAGAAAAACCCTCAAATTACTTCAGCTGAAAAACAAGACTCTCTAAAAGAATGTGGCCTGGCTGTTTCAAGATGCACAATAAGGAGGCACTTGAAGAAAAATGGGCTGCATGGTCCAGCAGCCAGAAGAAAGCCATTTTTATGCAAATGCAGCAAAGTATCCTGCTTACAACACACCAAACAGCACAGAGACAAGCCTCAAAACTTCTGGAACAGAGTCATTTGGAGTGATGAGACCAAAATTGACCTTTTAGGCCACAACCATATATGTTCCATTTGGAGAGGAGTCAACAAGGCCTATGATGAAAGGTCCACCATTCCTACTGTGAATCACCAATGTTTTGGAGATGTGTGAGCAACAAAGGCTCAGGAAACTTGGTCCAAACTGATGGAAGGACGAATGCAGCATGTTATCAGAAAATACTGGAGGAATATTTACACTCATCAGCCCAGAAGCTGTGCATTGAACATACATAGACGTCCCATCATGACACTGATCCAAAACACAAGGCCTAGTCGACCCTGCCTTGGCTATAGCAGAATAAGGTGAAAGTTCTGGAGTGGCCATCTCAGTCCCCTGACCTCAATATCATTGAGCCACCTTGGGGAGATCTCAAACCTGCAGTTCATGCAAGACAGACCAAGAATTTACAGGAACTGGAGACTTTTTGCCAAGAAAAATGGGCAGTTTTACTGTTTGAGAAAATAGAGACCCCCCTCTACAACTACCACAAAGGACTTCAAGCTGTTATTGATGTTAAAGGGAGAAATAAGAACTGGGGTATGCAAACTTTTGATTAGGGTCATTTTGGTAGTTCCTGTTGTTATTATGATTTAAAAAGAGTAAACACAGTTGTTTGTTAATAAATGGCTTCACCCAACCACTAACCATGAGTTTTTGTTTTATCATTTTTATTCTCTAAAAAATGGCCAAAAAAGTCATAAATTCTACCAGAGTATGTAAACTAATGAGCCCAACTGTATGTTGTTACTGATCAGAGACTGAACTGGTCTGAAGCGGTGGCTTTGGTTAACTTAACTGCTGACAGGCAGGAATGAGGAGTATGGGCAGTGTCACCATCAGAGCAGGATTAAATCTCTCACTCTGTACAGCTGCTGTTGAGGATATTGGTCTAATTATAATGACTGTCATATGACCCTGCAGCTTCAGTTAACACTGGGATTTCATGGCTGTGTGTCAGGGAGTCAGGGGTGTTCTTTGTTTTTTTGCATTAAAAATAATGATTTCAATTGGTGAAAATTGAATACTGTAAACATCTCTGATCACTAAATCCCGGCCTTTCTCACCCTCAGGTGTGCATGTACTGTACAATATAAAACACACAAAATTAGCCAACAGAGGCAGCTTATTATTGGCTCTTGGTATCAGCCTCTGTGATTGGGCAGTAAAGACACTGCAACAAAGCACTTCAGAAACTAGGGTCTATCAACACAGATCTGACAGAAATCAACAAATCAAATAACTATTTTCTGGGGGGAGTTGTTTGTTTATTTTGTCTTATTTGCATGAATTACCATCTTTGTTTGATTTTTTAGCTTTTTTATGAGCACAAATAAAGCCACAGTCACTCCTGCACATGCATACGAACGCAGTCATTTTCACAGTAATAACCAAAGGAAATACACTTGCACTCTGTCCCCTCTAGAATGATCTATGGGGTTGTAAAAATATACTACTCATTGTCGGGTGTTTGCCTGAAGTTTATGACAGGGCAGGCATGTTTGAGAAGTGCACAATGTGATGTAAAAGAGGCTTTGTGAGGACAAAGAAAGCAGCAGTAGGTGGGATCCCTCGTGTTCTGTCGCTGTGTTTAACCTGCTGTAAAAAACAGCAATGGGTGTACAAGCTGTGTGAGCATCATCAGCAATGAGGGAAATTGCTGAAAAAACACAGCAGGTATTTTGCAGTGATGAATGAGAGTTTCCCATCAGCTCTCAGGAGGTCTGCAGTCATGCTGGAGCCTTCAGGGGTGCAGATGTTTGCTCTTGTGGGAACTGGTTACAGACATTCCCTTTGAAGGAATGTCACCTCAGACACCTTGAAGTCCGAGTGTTGCACCTCAGGGTAATTTTGCAGTAAAATACTGCTTGACACAGTGTTTACACTCTGAGACAATTCACATGGACTAAAAAAATACCATGAATATTCCTAAACACCCTGTAGACCTCATGGAGCAAAGGTTGAGTGATACTAACCTGCAGTTAACACCTCACTTACCTAACAGCTGAGACAGAAGTTGAAGCAAGTTGACACTGAGTTCTGTATTCTGTTCTCAAGAAGTTATGACATCTGAGATTTTGGGGTATAACAGTTTTAAAGAGGGGGTATTTGTTCTCACATAGTTATGACATCTGAGATTTTGGGGTACAAAAGTTTTAAAGAGGGGGTATTTGTTCTCACGAAGATATGACATCTGAGATTTTGGGGTGTAGAAGTTTTCAAGAGGGGCAATTTATTCTCACTGAGATATGACTTCTGAGATTTTGGGGTACAAAAGTTTTAAAGAGGGGGTATTTGTTCTCACGAAGATATGACTTCTGAGATTTTGGGGTGAAGAAGTTTTCAAGAGGGGGAATTTATTCTCACTGAGATATGACTTCTGAGATTTCGGGGTACAAAAGTTTTAAAGAGGGGGTATTCGTTCTCACGAAGTTATGACCTCTGAGATTTTGGGGTGTAAAAGTTTTACAGAGGGGGAATTTGTTCTCACTGAGTTATGACCTCTGAGATTTTGGGGTGTAAAAGTTTTAAAGAGGGGGTATTTGTTCTCACTGAGTTATGACTTCAGAGATTTTGGGGTATAAAGGTTTTTAAGAGGAGGTGTTTAAGCCTTTTAAAGTTTTTATAAACGCCCCCATTCTCCCTGTTGGACCTAAAAAAAAAATCCCAATTTTCTTTCACTGGTGTTTTAGAAAACTACCCTGTGTCTGAATCATGGCTCCTACCTCCATAAACCTTTTTCTACCAAGTGATGAGCAAACTTGGTGTTTGAGGCCCACTCCTCAGTTGGAAAATCTGCACGATAAGTTTGAGGATCCAGCATTGTAAGTTTATATTCATGTTTAAATTACAGGAAAACAGAACACCCCTTCTTTAATATTGTGCATACTTTTGTGTAATAAAACCCAGCTTAACAAGAGAGTTAAATATTTTGTGACTTCTACTTGATTTTTCATGGGCAACAACACAGACCCTACGCAGATTTGTAGTCATTTTCTTTAGCTTGTGATCACAACTCAAACAATGTTTATGTCCAGATTCCAAACTGTAAACAAATGTATCCTCCTGTCTAGATACATGCGATATTCATCAAAGACACGTGTGGGGCCAGAAAAGTCCATTAGGGTGAAGAGAACGAGGAAAAAGTGTGAGAAAGAAAAACAGCAGGATGTAGGAAGAGAATGAAGCTGCTGAACAGGAGACAGACTAAATGTGAAGAGGAAGTCATGCAGAAATGACTCACTCTCAAAAGTGCTTGAATAACTGACAGGTGTTAAATTTCCTGTCAGATCTGAGAGTAGATTCTTAAGTGTTTGCACAAATGTGAGTATGTTTATGATTTGGAAGAAAGATGTTTATTAATGCTGACAAGATTGGCTTTTTAAACTGATGCTTTGTTCGGTTTCTGGTGTTTCTGGAGCCAGCTTCAAGCAGATACTGGAAAGACTGACTAGGATAGAATAGAATAGAATAGAATAGAATAGAACTTATTGTCATCATACAAATGTAAAATGAAATTATAAACACTTCCCCATATAGTGCACAACCAAGCATCCACAGCTAGAAATAATAGTGATGGGAAGTTCATCTCTTTTCAGAGAGCAGGTTCTTTTGGCCCCGGTCCCAAAAATGAGCCAGCTCCCAAACTGCTCCTAGTTAGATCACTTATATCAATTGGTAAAATGCAGCACTGATAAAATCAATCCCATTATCCATTTTACAGTGTTGCTATCTACTTTGTTACAAGGCCAGGTAATGCCTAATGCAACTTTCCACAGAAATGAAAGAAGCTTATCAGAAAAACAAACAACCTTCCTGCTTATGTCACTCTACAAGAGCCATTTCAGTTCAAACATTCATCAGAACAAAGAATTAAGAACTTTATCCAGCACCAAAAAAGGACCTGGCTCTATTTTGATAAGTGGTGGAAAGTATCATCCACCCATTCCCTGCCTCCACCCTTGTTTCATATTATTTCCTTCTCAAGCTGGAATAATAAATGGGGTAGTTTTGGGAAAAGGCAACAAACAGCAGGTATTGAAATGCCCATGACTCATGCATTGTGAAGACATCAGTGTTTCTACTGCAGTCCACACCTACAATAACCAGTATTAACCTCTGATGTTTCAATTATGCAACACTTTTCATCCAAACCCCCGATTGTGTTTTTGCCATGAAGTGTGCAGCGACTGTGTGTGTGTGTGATCCAACATCAATAAAGCATCAAAACAGCAACAAACTGCCCTGAATTGCCTAATCCCACGATTGAGTCACATTTGCCTGAGAGTAGAATAACAACACAGAGATTACACAATGTGTGCTGATAGCATGTGTGTTCTTGGTGTCATTGGAAGTCAATGACCTCAGGAGTCAGTTCGCCACAATATGATCCCGGCAAACTGCCAGATAAGTGAGGGAGGTGCAGGATGTGTGTGTACACATTGTATACTCTGTATATACAGTATCATGCATGTAGCAAACAGGCTCTCCATACATGTGTGGCATCACAGGAAGTTGCTATCAGAGGCTTCCTGGCTTTAATGGCTCGGCCTTCATCGCTCGTCCACAGCACACGCTTCCTTCCTCTGTGTTTGTGTGGCCTGTGCGCGGGCAGTCCCCACTTCCCGAGTTCCACGACGGCTGTTTTTCCTGCCAAAAGCTGTGTCCTGAAACTTCAGGCATTTAAAGGGACACGCAAACCTCTGATAACGCCCTAATACCAAGAATACAGGATGTACACAATGTATAGCAGAAACTTTGAGAAAGACATCTACTTCAGAATCAAACTACTGGGGTCCAAAAGTGCAAAACACATTTATTCATTTATTTATTTTTGGTGTTTTGCACTTGAGGGCCACCATATAAAAGGGGTTTAAACCATATTTGCACATTAAATCACTGGAGTACTACACAGTCTCTGAGCCACATTTGTGTCATGTCCTCTGTGTGTAATGTAGAGGGTTTATGGGATGTTGCTCACAAACTAATAATGTGCGCTTCAGGGTTACAGATGAAGCCAGTGGTAAAAAACAAGCTACTTCAAATGACTTCTTTTTCAGTCAGTTCTATTGTTTAAGGTCCATTAAACATGTTAAAAATGTTGTTCTGGAGCACAGATGGCCTCGTGGTTGAGGACGCGCTCCATGAGGTTCGCCCTCGCACGGGCAGTCATGGTTCAAATCCAGCCTGTGGCCACTTTCCTGCATGTCACTCCCCACTCTTACCCTGTTTTCTACTCTATTCACTGTCCTATCTCCTGTTCAAATAAAGGCACAAAATAAGCCAAAAAACAACTCAAACAGAAAAAAATGTTGTCGTTAGATCAAACTCAAAGCTAAGCTCATTCCTCTAGATTTACTGTAAATGCAAATCAAAGTGCACCATTTGTAACACAGCACAAGATCTGAATCTTTCTGAGGAATCATTCATTGTAAATGATAAGTTACACAGAAGCTTCTCTCTGGATCTTTGAAGCTGCTTGAATCTGGGAAAGAAACTGAGGTTCTTGTGGTCGTCCTGGAGCTAGTACATTTTAAGTTTGCAGAAATCTGGGACATTGTATCAATTTTGGCACTGAAACTTATCACAATTCCATCCAAGTAGTGTGTACATTTACATTTTCTGTTAAGTGCACAAACAAAACAAATTAATTAATTTTTTTAGAAGATATTTTTGGGCTTTTCTGCCTTTAATTGGATAGAGTAGGAACGGGGGAGGGAGTGGGAAACAGGCCACAGGCAGGAGTCTAACCCGGGCGACCCACTCGAGGGCAAACCTCATGGTGCGCGGCCATATCCACTAGGCCATCCCCTCTGGAAACGGCTTTTTCATAAATAACTCTTTCTACTCAAAATCATGTCAAGGAAAAGGAGAAGAAGAAAAAACAGGCATAAGTGTCACATAAAAATTGAAATAGAAGCACAACATATCAGTATATACAGCCTACTAAGAAACAGATGGTAAATAAATAATGACATAAGTTATGGGTTACTGCAAAAGTGTTAACATAAATTTGGGGTATTGTACAGAGGTAATTGTTACAGCAACAATAAATGTATTTATCTGGGTTTGGATAATGTGACAGTTCAAAATACACCAGAGGACACAAGATGAAATTCAAGCTATAAATAAAATAGTGCAGAAAAATGTAGATACCATTTTTTAGAAGACAGAATAAAAAATATTAGGGTCCGTAACTGTTGTTTTCAGTCTAAAATAGTCTGAATATGAAACATGATCCTGATCCAGATCCTGATCCTGACATAAAAACATCCTGACATCTTTTGCCCATATCGCCCCCTAATGGAGAACATTTTCCTTGGTCAGAAACAGAATTTTCTGATTTCTACACAGCATATAACACTGCAGAAAACTTCTATTTAAAACTCATAGGACATTTACTGAAGAAAGAAATAAATGAGACACGTCATTTCTCACTAACTGTCACCTACACCTGCTCAACCAGTCAGACATAGGCAACCAAGGTCAAAACACCCCTGTGTGGACATAAACCAAAACTAATGCATGACTTTACTGTTCTGTGTCTTCATAATTGTGTGACAGAAGAAGTGACAGCACAGTGAAACCAAGAGGAGTAAAAAAAAGTTGTCTTTTTTTGTTTTGTTTTCTGTGCTATTTCTGTGTTATTTTGCAGTTTTACACACAACATGGTCTTGTACTATGACAAAAAGTAGGTGAAAGGTAGACATGATAACATACCTGGAGGACGTGAAATGTGTGTATGTGTGTGTGTGTGTGTGTGTGTGTGTGTGTGTGTGTGTGTGTGTGATCTCAGAGAGGGCTTTGAAAGTCTCTGCAGTAGACAGGATATGATCATAAAGATAACCAAAACAATATACAGTATACAATACATGCTTACATTCCGTTGTGTACTTTTACAAAAGATGACCTCATGACATGTTGCAATTGTCTCAACAAACATGTTTCGAGCTCATCGTGTTAGCTCCTACAACTTTAAGAAACCAAATCTCCAACCATATTTTAGAACTTGTTTTTTACAGCATGTGCCCACATACAATGATGGTGATGTACCACAGTAATAAAACCTGTAACGATATTCTGTAACCACAGTACATAGCCTCCTCCACTGATATTCCGTCATGTATTCGCTCATGTTACCCCAGAGAAACTGGAGACAACAGTAGAGTTCCTTAGATACCATGTTTGTATTGCTACAGCAATGTGGTAATAATCAGCACAGATCTGAGACATCTCTGATCAAAGCTACTGCAACAACCACTCATATAATTACACACAACCACAAAGCTGTGATGTACTACCCCTGCTGGAAATGTAAGTGTTTAATCCTCATGATGGTAGTTTTCCACTGACGCAGATCTCTGGAGAAAGTGCAACATATGCACAATCACATAGAAGATGCACAAATATGCTTTGCTAGAAATAAACCAAATACATTTTATATGCATTTATGTGCAGTAAGTGTATCAGTAGTATTGATCATGAAGCTGGCTGCTAATGATGATGTAAGATGTATCTCAATGTATAGACTGCAGCTGTAGGACTAGCCTTTGTAGCCTGCTTCAATCAACACTTGAAGCAACAATGTTTTAACTGGCACAGGGCAGATTGAGCTGGACAGGAAGTCAGAAACTGGAACTACATTAAAACGTCTGGTGACTTTCAAAATAAAACAAACCATGTTGACACCCCGTTGCACTCAGCTTCACTGGAACAACAAACTGACATCCTGAACAGAGCCAGACCAAGTGGTAGCACTGCCGTCTGGCTAATGTGGCTAACTACACAATACCTCTAGCATCATGTAACAAATGCAACCGTTATATATATTTCCAGGACAATCTCAAGGACAAAAATAAATAGCATTCATTTATCTTGTTACTGTCTTGAAATTAACTAGTATATTCTGAAAGAGTAATACTGTTTTGGTCTAAAGGAGGCACAAAGAGTCATGAGATATTTCAGACCACAATGATGCTCTAGTTGTATCCTCTGCAGCCTGGAAAAGTAAGACACATTTTGAGGAGCCTTTGACATTGGAAAGATATCAAAGTCTTCAAATGCAGCCTATGCTGATGAACATACCGTGTTTTGTGCATTTGCAACGTTCTCTGATTTGGCCTTACATTTTCTCTTGCAATGTTTCCTCTCATTCCAGGTAAAGGCTCATTGGTGCTCAACGTTAAGTAAAGATTCAGGTATGGATGGAGCCTACTGTCTGTGCTCTGAGTTCATTTATTTCTATTTCTGCAGGTCCATAAAGCTAACAAATATGGGCCAAATGGAGCAGTACCAGTGGAAACCATGGGGGCAGTGTTGCTGTTACCATCCAATACGTAGCTCTAGTGAGAGATGAAGAAGAAATAACAACGGCAGAACTTTCTGAAGGTAACTTTGTGAATTTGTAAGAAACTTCAAACATCCTTCTGACTTTACTCAGCAACACTACGAGCAGTTTCTCCTCCACAATCACCATGTTTGTTTTTGAGTTTGTTGTTGTCATAAACTTTTGACTCTGGACTGCGCCCCCTGGTGGATGTATTGGTTAACAGCAGGGTCAACGTAAAGGATGCATGTAAATATGTGTAGTAATGTTGCTGTGAAAAACTAGAATGTAGAACTGGAAACAGCTGATCTGATGACACTGACCTCATGTGTTTCAGATGAGTATTACAGAGTGATGCAAACTCATTAACACAGAAATATATAGTGCTCATGACTAGGGATGGGTATTAAGAACTGGCTCCTGTCAAGAATCAATAAGAGATGGTTCAATCCGTTGACATCATCAGCCTTTTTGCATAACGATTCCCTTTTCAATTCTATATATTACACTGGAGCGCACATCTACTATTCTGCACCAACTATCTTAGCTTAGCAGATAGATAACGGTTTCCCAAGAAAATGCTATGGCAAGCTCCAGGTTCCATTGCTGTTACCACTTTAAGACACTAGGTAGCCTACTGCAGTCAATGACATAAAGCAAAATAATACATCAACGTCACGTGATGAATGATTTTTACTTATTTTTATTTATTTACATCCAGAGATATCCAGATCCTGTGACCAATTTATTATTTTAGTATTTATTCTTTACGTACTTATGAACTCAATAAAATGTTTTTGACAAGGAAAACCTGTTAAACTTACGTTAGGAGTTGTTAAGTGAACCAATAAGGGCATTGATATCAACAAAATCTTATCAATAACCTCCACTACTCATGACTGTGTCAAATACTATGACATAGGCGTAACTCGGTTATATAAACATGTCTTTGGCTAACATCCTTTAACGTTAATGATAGCAAATCAATATTTTACGTTGAATCATTTACCTAGTTACCTGCCTTAGTTACTATGACTATGCTTACATAGGCTAAACGGCGATAAATAAATTTGGATAAAGCTCTACAGGACCAAAGTAATGTTTTAGTTTGACGAAAACAAAGACTGACCTGTTGGTAGAGCTCGAGGGAAAGCAAAGGGATCAAAATGTATCCTCTGAGAACCATGAACGTCCGTCTGAATCTCACAGAAATCTATTCAGTATGATTTACAACATCTATTAACAGGCAGTGCAAAGGGACAGGTCATGGGTTTACACGAGTCCACATGACTTGTCCTCTGGGGACCATGAATGGCTTTAAAACATCATGGCAATGCATCCAATGACAGTTGAGATATTAAAGTTTAGATGAAAGAGATGGTACAATCGAAAAACTAGTCTGGGGTGTTCAGCACTGTAATGCCTTAAAAAAATCTACTTTTATCTACTCTCTCATCATCTGTCTATTTAATCTCTTCAATCTGTGTTTGTGTGTGTGTACTAAGATGAGGCACACAACTTTTCAGCTCACAGAAGTTATTGCTGTTTATTTTTCAATGGGGTCAAAGGGGCAAAAGGATATTGCTCTATGAGCCCCTTCAACCAAACACACACACACACACTCACTCATGCATAAAGGCCATAGAAAGCTTAGAGAGGTTAAAGCTGAGTGAGAGCATATATATTGAGGTCCTTAGAGACTCCTAAACATGCTGTATATGTTTGCACAGAGCAGCCTTATGTAGACAGACTTCTAAGAAAAACCAGCTGTCAGACCTGTCACGTGTGCAGCCATGGGAACGTTTTAACGTTCAACATGCTGCATGTTTTTAAGATGAAGATGACCAAAGTATGACATCATTTGGTGAATGTTGAAATTAAGATGTGATAGACTAGTTAGGAAAATTACACACCATTTCCCTCAGTCACATGTCAACACTTTGACAAAGAAAACACACATTTAAAATTCTATAATTACAGCTGAAATAAGTACCTGACGTTTCCTCGTGTTTGGGCACACAGCAATTGTCAGTGTATTTTCCTACACTGTACAAATGAAAACAGAGAGCCTTTGTTTACTTTAAGTGTGATCTCATGGTACGGAAATCAATCAACAATAGTCCCACGGGTGCTGCAGGCACTGGGGAACATCAGCGACAGAGACTGGATGATGTAAGACAGAGCCTCACCCACCTCCCACCTCCCACTCTGCTTCTCTACCTCCATCACTCCTCAGCTCCCTCATTCCCGTTAAACGCATTACGAATCACTTATGACCTCATACAGCTACAACCACAATTCCAATGAGGTTGGGATGTTGTGTAAAATAAAGATAAAAACAGAATAGAATGATTTGTAAATCCTCTTCAACCTACATGCAATTGAATACACACACACAAAGACGGGATATGTAATGTTCAAACTGATAAACTTGATTGTTTTTGTGCAAATATTTGCTCATTTTGAATTTGATGCCTGCAGCATGTTTCAAAAGGCTGTGACAGGAGTACATTTATGTTGCATCACCTTTTCTTCTAACACCACTCACTAAATGTTTAGGAACTGGCTTGGCAAGCTGAGGGTTGCTGGTTCAAGTCCCTGCATGGACCAAAATTTGGAAGTTGGCTGATAGCTGGAGAGGTGTCAGCATAGTTTCCTGAGCACTGTCGAGGTGCCCTTGAGCAAGGCATCGAACCCCCAACTGCTCAGGGTGGGTGCTGATGGTGCAGCTCCTTCACTCTGTACCATAGACTGTATAATGTGTGGACTTACTGACATTCGGCTCAAACTGAAGCTTCCAGCAGATGCCCCGCCCCCTGGTGTCTGGCTGCAGTATAGGTCATAAGCCCCGCCCCCTGGTGTCTGGCTGCAGTATAGGTCATAAGCCCCGCCTCCCCATGTATTCCAGATATGAGCCGGGAAAACTTTAACAAATTACGATACCTGGTTGAAACGTTTCTCTCATCTTTACTCTAAGGTAGTGTGACGGTGTAATTTAGCTGCATTTTGTTCGGGTGTTTTTTTTTCCTGAGAAGTTAGTTTCTCATTAGTTATTGGACGTTAAAAACCGTGTTATACGCTTCATTTTACGATAGTTGACAGCTGCCGTTCGTGAGTAGCTTTTATCGGGGATATAAGAAACTTCGGGAAAGAGCCAAAAGGAGACTAAACCTTGTAAAGAAGAAAAAATAAATATTTTTATTTCTCTTTTTTTACTTGGCTTCTCTACTGCGCAGACTCTGGCTGCACAATGGCGGCTAGAGAAACGGGTTTTTTGGCTTCAAAATCGTAGAACGTTGACAGGCGGAGCCACGCTGTCCATTCTATATACAGTCAATGCTCTGTACCTACCAGTGCATGTTTGTGTGCAAAAGTTCTATTTGTGCATGTGTGTTTGTGTATATAACATGATTAATTTCAGAGTGTAAAATTGAATTTCTCCAACAGGGGATTAAATAAAGGGTATCTCTCTGTCTCTAACTGTTGAAGCTTTCTCCAAATGAATGAATGAATGAATTAATTAATTCTTTCAAATTCTTGCTAAATGTACAGTTGATCAACAGTCTGAGGTCTTTGTTGACTTTGACTTCACATTATTGTTGTTGTTTGTGTTCCGCAACTGCAGTTTGCTGACTCAGCACCAGGGTTCACTCTCAGCAGCCTTCAGAGCCAGCTCTTTCTTTGTGGTCCCTTTTTGAGTTATTGCTAGCAAGCAAATACTTGATAAGTAAGTTCATACGTTTTGCTGATGGTTAGCTTCTGTTTTTTTTTTTTTATTGGAAAATGAATGTTAACAAACTCATCAAACAGCTTCAGTATTTCAGATCAGCAGGCATTAAGCAACTTGAATTTATATTCATTTTTAACTTGTGGGTAAACTGTGAAAACTGTCAGCTGAGAAATGATGAGCCAAGCCCAATTTACAAACCTCCTGCTAGGGCTTGGTAATTAGTGTTGTGACGTTCACGAACGAACCGGTTCTTTTGAACGGCTCGTTAATATGAAAGATGGAAACCGAGTCGCAGCTGGGATCCGTTCAAGTCAGGGTTTACACCTGTATAAAATACATAGAATTTGTACAAGGGCTAATTCAAAATAGTGACGTCACTGTCAAAGCAGAGTGATATGGCGCCACCCTGTGGAATATTTACAATGAATCAGACTTTAAAATCTAATCCACACGTCAATAAGGTTAAAGTCAATATTTCAGAATAATTCAAACTCATATTGGTGGGATATCTAAATTCATTCCTCCCAGTGATTTTTTCCAAGATAAAATGAGTTAAGGCCAGGCCGACATCTTAAAACTTAATAAATATAAAAATGAGCCAAAGGAGCCAGTTTTTTGAACGACTCTTTGAAAGGAACGGCTCACCAAGATCCAGCTCCTCTCAAAGAGCCATAAATCCCATCTCTATTGGTAACACGGCAAATGATCACAATATATTTTTTTCATATCATGTGATCTCGATTATTATTACAATTTTTATGCTGTTATTAAACTGCCAGTTTTAAAGCATCTGTACCAAAAACTAAAGAAACCAAAGATTAGTTCAACCTTTTATCAATATACAAAGCAAAATTGTGCTTTTTGGTAACACACATGTAACTGTAAGAACATTATTATTGTATATTGACCTTCACTCATGCTAGCAGCCATACATGCTACCTTTGCTGTACGCGTGTCAAATGGACAGTTCATACAAACACGCCCCAACACCCTCATCCAAGGCTGACAAGAAACACAAATGTCCTGGATCTTTCTTTCTCTTGCCCGCTCACACACACTCACACACACACTGTTTTATCCAATGACCTAACATTTGCACTAGAGAGGGAAAACACAGATACAGTAAGACTGGTGTTTATCTTTAGATCACCCCTGAAACTGACGTATACACACATAAATACACACACTTTACACTGGCCAGGAGCCCGCTGCATGGCAACACGTTCTATCAACAAATATAAGAGGTCAGATTCAGCATGTGTCTCCATTTGAAAGCACTTTCCATTTCTTCATCTGTATTAATTCACACGTTTCCTCAAAGTTACAGCTCATGTTTTATTCTTCCTATGATTCCATTTTAGTATTTTAAATCAATTTGATCACCATGTAATACAAACAGTAAATCTGCTACACTCTCACCACACACGGTCTCTGAGGCGTCGTATACGTTTATGACATTGTACATGTTTATACCCATTTTAATGAGTACTTTTCCACAGATGTGTGACCACATGTGTGTCTTTGTCTCAATGTGTGTTTGGCTCTGATCCAGCAACTCCAGAAAGTACAACTCAAGCATGAGGCACCTCCATCCACTGCTGCATAACATGTGCAGTTGATAATAGATCACACTTTTCTGACAATGAAATGAACCTCGGTGAATTCTTAGAAAACCATCATAACAGCAACATGTGTTTTCAATAAGGCGGGTGTGTTTGAGTTAGTGAAAAGATTGACGTACAGTGGACTTGGAATTATAAGTGGTGTGATTTATGTTCATCTGTCTATCTGTGTGTGTGTGTGTGTGTGTGTGTGTGTCCAAGCAGGGGGCCTCAGCACCATGGAGTGGGTTTCCTAATCCTTCTTGGCAGATCTAAATGGAGCAAATGGTCGAAGAACAGGTCTAACATAACATTTTAAAGCCACAGTAAGTGATTTTTATATAGTGTATAAACAGCACAAGGTTTTTTTTAAAATCATTAATACTACAGCTATTCCATAAGTTTTACAACTTCATTGACTACATCCTGACCATAGGGAAACATCTTGAATTCCACCTAAGAATAAATAAATGGTCTGTTTTGTTTGTCCATGATGACTGCAGTTGTGTTTTCTGTCTGTGTTGCAGAAGGCAGACAGACCACTCCGAGTGTGTGATAACCTAATTCCATTTATCTGCAGGGATCTGATGTTACGTCTGGTATCATTCATCTAGGCTTTTTCCTCACACACAGCCACTCTCTTAACATTTTTCTCTTTCACGTCTCAGCCAGAAACACATGTATAGTGAATTGAACTCTTTTCCTGTGAAGCAGTATTCATATTCAAACCGAGTGGGTTGTCATTTCCTGCACGAAATGAAAAGAAAACAAAAATTTTTTTTTAGACAGAGAAGGAGAAGGAAAGAGAGACAAGGAAAAGAGTATAAGGTTAAAGGATGAAAGTGAATTTGAAGAAGAAACGGAGGTGAAAGTTGGATGCAAGGCACGCATTAAAGTAGAGAAAAAGTTCAAGAAGGGGAAAAAGAAAACGTGCATCTTCATTTTCCTTCACATTTCCATACCTGCATACCCCCAGGGAGCCTTTTGATCCATTCTCTTGCTGAACTCATGATTGGTAATTTCTACCGGTTTCTCTAGATTTTTTACTTTGATACCATAGACTGTATATAGAATGGACAGCGTGGCTCTGCCTTATACCCTTGTATGGTTTCGAAGCCAAAAGAGCTCTCTTTCTAGAGCCACCATTGTGCAGTCAGAGTCTGCGCAGTAGAGAATTTGAGTGAAACCAGGTAACCAAAAAAGCAAAGAAACATATTTATTTTTTTCTTTCGATGGTCTTATCTTTTTTTCGGCTCTCCTTCTCCTTCTTATATCTACAGTAAAAACTAAACACAAACGGCAGCTGTTGTAGAACCCAGTTTTTAACATCTAATAACGTATGAAAAACCACCTCCTCAGAAAAAAGGGGACTTGAACACAATGCAGCCAAATGACGTCTTTATACCACTGCAACGTAAAGATGTGAGAAACATTTCTACAAGGTGCAATAATTTGTTAAAGTTCTACCAACTCTCATCTGGAATGCATGAGAATACAGAGATTTAGACCTTTACTGCAGCCAGCCACCAGGAGGAACAGTTTTTGTGGAGACCTCAGTTAGAGCTAAATGCCATGAGGTCCACTGATTATACAGTCTATGGTTTACACCAATTAAACCCCCTGGGTCCCAAACCATTTACAAACCATTTGTTCAATCACAAAATGTTAAGAAAAAAAATGGTGTATTTGCTGGATTCTCAAGTTTGCAGGGGTACCTGAATGTTTCAGTGGTCAGCAACATGCATACACCAAAGGATAAATTCTGGTTAAGAAAAATAGAGTCTATGAGGAAGTGCTGTGCGTTGAGAACCTGCTTGAGGCTGGCTGCAGAGAAACCAGAAAACACACATATACACACCAAACAAGAAAAAAACAAGACTTTTACAGCATTAAAACCATAATTACAGCCTGGTTCAAAGAAACGGCTTGAACCTAAACCCTATTGGCACACACTGCACTGGGGTGAATTTTTGTTTAACTCAGCAGTTTGGAGGATGTGAAGATTACAAATTTGTCCAATCAGAGATAAAGCTCAGCTCAGAGACTGATAGGTGCCCCAAAGCTGCTAGAAAGAAAGCTCAAGCCAACATGGCCCCCACCATTGATCAGCTTCATTTTATTATTATTATTATTATTATTATTATTATTATTATTATTATTATTATTATTATTATTATTATCTTTTTTGATCAGCTTCATTACTCTGCGTCATGAACAGACAGGTGAGGTCACAGAGACTTCATTCATGTTTTATTCAGACTATCGTGGAGATAGAGCAGCAGAAAAGACAAGAGAATTTCTTCACTGACACTTTTATTCTTATTTCTGAAAATTAGCAGAAAATAAACAGTCAACTCTGGCTAAATTCTGTAGAAAAAAACCCCAAAACACAATAACTCTAATCTTCAGACAGCTCCCAGCTAGCCCTGATTGATGAACATACACCCTGTATTCATCCTTCAAAAATCCTTTACATTTTCCTTGAACCCATAGAGGTGTAGAATTTCATATTGGAGGAAAAATTAGACCACAGTAAATAGAAATGTAAATGTTAAAGTCAGATGTTGGCAGGTATGTATTTCACATAAAGTAGGACTATTAATTAAAATGTATCAATCTTGTCCCTGGGTTTATAAAAAGACAGTATTTGAACTTGTGAGGCATCTGTGTTTGTTGGATTATTTAGCTCACAGAAATATCACACAATATGTTTTGCCTGAATACTTTGACACATCTTTCCTGCCAATGCCAAGCAGCTTCTTCTGCTCTTGACTCTTGTTTGGTGGCGTGAAGTCTGAAGAAACAGAAATAATTGACTCATTTACCAAAAAACGCTGCCTTTTTTGCTGTCTGAAACTCATAAATTACACATTTATGTAATAATGAAACTCAAAACAGTTTTGATTGCCTTAAGTCATTAGAATCTGCTCAAAAAACCTGTGCTGTCCTTGAATGAATGTTATTTTCTGTGAAACACATCTGGATTACTCATGTTTGGCAGGTTCAGTGCGTTCTAAGGCTAATATTTCTGTTCAATTACTGATTTCAAAATACAGATGTTGACAGTGTCATATGTTTCTGATTCTGCATAAGACTGCTGGAGTTAGTACAAAATGATTTTTGAAGAAGGCCAGCAGCAATCTGAATCTGTCATTGGGTGTGCTTTATTGAGTGTTTGAACACATTTATTGTTGCAAAAGAAATGTAGCTTTTTGTTGTTGGGTGTGAGCTGTTTAGAAAGCTGGAGTAGACTAAATTAAATGTCAAATGAGAATCGGTAGTTTGTTTTTCTTCAGCGCCCCGCTTCATTAGATGGAGTGAGAGGCGTTCATGCTCTAATGTTAAACTCTGGATTTCTTTTCATACTTTACCCTTACCTCATATCCTTACATACTTTGAATCCACTTTCTGAATTTCCTGACCTGTAGGGGTATTACTGAGTCAAGAAGAGACAAGTCGGTGTAATTAGAGCTGTTATTGCTTTGTAAGACCACAAGACAGCAAGGACAGCAAGTCCCAGAAGCACCACAGCCTCGGATTACCAACTGAAGCTGACAGTCAACACAGCCATCGCCATAACAACAGAGGAAACCTGCTAATAAACATCCAGGTATGACGAGGGAGAGACAGATAAAGCATGACAACACATGCACAACTTGTATATCTGGTTATAAATAGCACACAGTAACACACAGAGTGTGTGAAGTATATGACACACACATAGAGCAGAACTGCCACAGTGTAAACATATAAATATAATGTAACACGGCCAGAACACAACATAACAGTCACTTCAATATGAGGCTCAGATGATAATTCTCAGAATCACACACTCACAGGCAGACAAACACACACACACTTTCTCGTACTTAACACCCACACTCAGAATGTGGCATTTGCCATGTAGGGGCCAGGAAAGGGTAGGCAACACACACACACACACAC
>RPOG01002352.1:0-97107 GCA_008086565.1 Thalassoma bifasciatum
GGACGTGGTGTCCTCCAGGCCAAAGAGGAAAAGGACAATCAGGATTGTTCTCAGCGCAAAGTTCAAAAGCAGCATCTGTGATGGTATGGGGGTGTGTTAGAGCCCATGGCATCATGGGTAACTGTCCCAGTATCTGTGAAGGCAGCATTAATGCTGAAAGGTACAAACAGGTTTTGGAGCAACATCTGCTGCCATCCAAGACACTTTGTCTTTTTCAGGGACGTCCCTGATTATTTCAGCAAGACAATGAAACCAAGACACATTCTGCTCCTGTTACAACAGCGTGGCTCTGTAGTAGAAGAGTGCAGCTACTAGACTGACCTGCCTGCAGTTCAGACCTGTCTCCCATTGAAAATGTGTGGAACATTATGAAGAACAAAATACAACAACGGAGACCCTGAACTGTTGAGCAACTGAAGTTGTTCATCAACAAGAATGTGAAAGAATTCCAGCTCCAAAGCTTCAACAATTAGTTTCCTCAGTTCACAAACACTGAACCAGTGTTGTTAAAGGAAAGAGGATGAAACACAGTGAGAAACATGAACCTGTACAAGCTTTTTAGGAAGGTTTTTATTCTTAAGACCAATTTCTGACAGTAGCAGTTATTACTGGTCATAACTGGTTGTTGAGGGAACCATATCTTGCCTCTAACACACTGCAGATCACTCATAGCTGCACACATCAATAAAAAAGCAGCGCCTCATCCTAAATGAGCCGATCGATCGGTGATCAATGCTCACTGAACTGCGGTTTCATCCTGACTGACAGCAGCTCAGGAGCAGCAGGAGGAGCCGTGGAGTCTCAGGAGGAGAGGAGCGGCTCTGAGCGTGACCAAACAGGCTGGCCGGACCACATTCCTACCAACGCAGAGCTTCACCTTCCTGCCGAACGGAGACGCAGCTTCAACCGTCTCCCATTCAGCGTCCGCACAGAGAGAAACAGTCGATCCTGAGAGGAGGAGTGACTCCACTGAGCTGTGAAATCACTTTGTGTACATTGTTAAAGCTTCTGTAGGCGGCTGCAGGGTGTTTGCTTTTTACATGATCCTCAGTGTGAGGCGTACTGTTCATTGTTCTGAAGGCTCGGGGCAGAAAGTGGAGCAGTGTTATTCAACCTCAGATACGTTAATTCATCCACTTATAAGTCGCTCTTCCTGGTTTGCACACGTTGTGTAATTCTAACAAAATCACCAGAATATTTCAGCTCACCCAAATTTTCTGCAGTGATTTAACCCGGCAGCGAAATAACCAAATAAAACTGAGGTTTGTTTACGCTCAAACCTGCAGACAAACATGAAAGTTTGGGAGGTTTGAACTTCTCAATCTTCTTTCCAACTCTATTTTTCCTTGTTTACGACAACATCAACAGTTTGTAGCGTAGTGTAGTAGCCGGCTACATTTAGCTTAGCTCCTCACAGCTCGGTGCTCTGATACATGTCAGTAACGTTAGTGAATCCTGGTTGTGTCCTACCAGGTCTCATCTACCAACTCCAACCTCACCAAGCAGAGCAAACGTAACCTGGCTTATCATTTTATTGATAGACTCTCAGGTTTGAACAGATCACTGCAGAATAACTGCTGCATGTTTTAAACTGAAGCTACTGTTTTAGGCCCAATTCCAATTCCTGTCTTAACCCTCAATCTTAGTAGCCCTCAACCAAGTGTTAAGGGCTATTTTGTGTCTTAGAAATGGGACACCCCTTAAATGCAGATACATCTTCAGACTGTGGGGGGCAGCATTATGCCAAAGCGGCTTTCAGTCTCTAAATTCAGAAGAAGAAGGAAGCGGAAGAATTTACAGGATCAGCGACAATGTCGTCTGCAGCTGTGTTTATATCTTTTTGCATCTTTCTGAGATTAGCCCGGTCATCTTATACCATTATCGGCACAAGCATGTTATATAGGCTGTTATCTTGATAAACAACTACATTACCACGGAGAAAAATGACCATTTTGTAACGTTTACTAACTTAAACGATAGGAACAACACGGTGTATTGACAAAAGATGGTAAAATAAAAACAAATGTTATGCAACAATGAGGTAAATAATCCATAAAATGGGTCTAAACTAAGATAAAACAATGGTTTTTGTAATATTTATATCTCCATTAAAAAAGAAAATACATTTGTAGCTCGCCTTCTTTGACGCCATGTTTACCTGCTGAAATGCGCAATGCATTCTGGATGTGCCTTAGTCCCAAGGGTGGTGTCGGAGAATCTCAGTATTGAGGGAGATACAGCCTCAAACTTAACCCTCAACCTTAACATTCTGAGAATCAGGACAACACTTACACTTCGCGGGAGCGCGCATTTTCAGATTGAGGGTGAAGACAGGAATTGGAATTCACCCTTAGTCTTTAAACCGTGTTTTAGCCTTTAGCCTGTGCTCTATCACTCTCCTGTTTATCTTTCTTCTTTCCTCTGTCTCTTTTTTCGTCGGACAGTCCAGCTCCTGTTTCAGGTATTACTACTAAATTAATCACAGAAATCATTTTCAACAGAGAAAAAAACAGACCTCTCTCCTCACTGACAAACTTTGTCAGTTAGCAAAGTGCTGTCATAGAAACTTCAACTTCAATGTCATTTCAAATTATAGATTATGATCAGACGTAGATATAGAAAATCCTGACAGTCCCTTTAAGATATATTTCTTCAATGTTCTACAAGCTCCTGTTTGTACAGTGATGCACCTGCCTGGTGGTGGTTGTAAAAACAAAAAAAAATCTGAGAGGGGTTTTTAATTTTTGCAGTTAAACAACAGAAAAAAACTCAATAATAACTGGAGTAAGCATTGGAGTCAGCTGCTGGTGAAACAGGTGAGTCACTGTGAGATTCAGAACTGGAAAAAAAAACACAGCTTTTTGGGGTGAACTTCTACCAAAAATTTAAAAAGATTGAAGTTACAAGCAAACTTAATTAACGAGGTAAAACTCAAAATAGGTAAATGATGGATGTAGTGGAATTTATCCATCAGTGTAAACACGAATGCATGCAATGAAAAACTCATTTTTGTAAGATTAATGCACTTGAAAAGGTGGAGAATAGCTTTGACTTTTTGCATGCTGCATAAAGATACAGGAAGAAAAAAATAATCAGGTAAAGATGGATAAAAAACAGCAGAAATGTAAGATTTCCTGACTGCTTTCCTTTAAAAAACAAAGCTACAGTTAGTGGGAAACAACAACAGAAAGACTCATTCTTCCTGCAGGGATTAGAGGATTTTCTGAGCAGGTCAGAGAGTTTCCTCAGGTCAGATCATAATAAAACCAGAAACAAGCGTCGTATAACGCTGCAACGACAACAACAAGGAGTCAAATTTGAGCGCGCTCAGTTTGCCCGCCACAAACAAACCACCATTAAACCGCCAGGCAGCTTCTTTCTGCTCGCTGCACTTTCTGCTGCTGCTGCTGCGCTGATAAGCTCGCCAGCAGACAGGAAGCTCAGGAAACGCACGGGCCGATGACTCAAGCTCTACTACAGCGAGCAGAGGATACGTCATCCATCTGAAAACAATGCAGTGTCTCCCTCCTGCCTCCGTCAGCCGGGGTCAGGACGCTGATGGAGACGCTGCACGCCGTAAACCTCAAACTCAGGGTCGGGTCTGTTTGGAATTTTTACAAGTACGGCGTCAAAACTGGTCCAAAAAAGGAAGATAAAGAGAGAGAGAGATTCCTGTCATACAAACTCTGGGCGTGTAGATTCATATAAAGGTTGTTTTCTATCACACTGCTGCAGGCTGAAAGACAAACGAGTGTGAATCTGAGCGGAACGACAAAAGATGACTAATGTCACTACAAGCAGAGCACGATACAAAAATCCAGACAAATTCGAAACAATCCAAAAATCTGACACAGAAACAACGATGACATCAACGAAACACTCGTCCTCTTTGTCTGACAACAGCTCCAAAAACAGGTCCTTTCAAAATAAAATCATCTAACGTGAAAAACAGCACCTTTCCAACACTTGATCCCTCCTTTTTTGGGGGTTATCTTTTGTTATAATTGAAGTTTCTTTACTTTAGATGGGTATTGATCAATCCCACCTGTGAGTTTTCTGTTTACCAAAAAGTACCGTTACACGTTCTGGGTTGATATTTTATTGAGTTTATAAGTAAATAAATAAGAAATGCTCACTGGATCTGGATATCTCTGGATGTAAATAATCAGAAATAAGTAAAAACTGCATGTTACATGAAGTCATTGGATTGTTTTGATGTATATTACTGACTGAAGTAGACCACCTAACAATGCTTTGAGTTTTTTGGGACCTTGTGCTTGCCGTAGTTGTGCTGAATTTTTAACATTTGAGTTTAAAGTATTGTTCACAAAGAGTAATTGTGATAAAAGTTTTTCTAAAGTTTTAAAATCAAAGTTGTATCGATGTGTGCTAACCACTAGCGCATCAGTGCAATTTCCCATATACGTTAGCATCAAGCTATTGCTGTTTTCTATGGTACATTAGGAAATGTGTAACATGTTGAATGTATTGAATCTGAATCTCTTGTTAGAGAGTAATATACGTTTCTTTGTATAATCAGTTTTACAGCTTCTTAAGTAAAACTTTAAGAGGAAAATCTTGAATCATTTTTTTTCTTGGGAAAATGTTATTTATCTACTACGCTAAGGGAACAGGGTCAACGTATGGTCTGTCTGTTTACAGAACCATTACTTAACGATACTTAACAGGAACCGGTTATTCTTTACTATATTTATCAATAACTATCTTTATTACTTTACTACGTGTGTTAATCTGCACCTGCTGAATCAAAGAGGAGCGTTTTTATTCGTTAAAAGACACAAAATTAACTATTCATCAAATCTCATAGTTTATGTGAACACAGACTTAGAATAAAGTCTGAAGAATCCCTTGGTCAACAATTTAAAGATAATCCTTTATTACTTCAAAAGGTACATTTGCAAAAAACTACATCTTGTTTTCAAAAACAAAGGTGAAAAATGTAGTATTTCTTGTTTGATTTATCAATAAACCGCCTGAGAAATCAATAGTATACTCAAGTACTAAAGTATTTGGTTACTGCAGCCCTGGAAACAAATGAGAATCAGGCCTGAGTTTCACAGTTTGTGTCTCATTCTGCCAATAGACGCAGAATAAAGTTAAATTATTCACCCTCAGTTGTGATATAAGACGTCTGCAAATGCACTTTGTACTCCTGCTGAGTGATGACTAATGAAGCGTACGATGAAAAAGGCAGAACCTTGATGCAAAGAGAAAAGCCAGATTGAAATACTAAAACAACACAAACGAGCGAGAGAGAGAGAGAGAGAGAGAGAGAGAGAGAGAGAGAGAGCAGGAGATTTAAGCTTCAGGTAAACGTCTGAGTTTGTGTTTGTGGAGTGAACTCAGAGTAAGATGTAGATTTCAGCGGTGAGTGGATGAGTACTCCTGCAGCTGGATGGATTCATGAAGTCGAAATAAGCCCTGACTCTGCAGCCTCCCTCTCTTTCTCTCTCTCTCTCTCTCTCTCTCCCGTGTGTTATTTGCTTCATGTCAGCACAGACAGCTCCTCAGAGATCGAAGCACTTAAAACGAGCGGCAGCTCTCCTCAACGCTCGTCTTTCTGGGTCAGAGATAAAACGCAATAAATCAAGGCCGCTTGCTTTACTATTACGTTAACTGAAAGCGAGTGGGCAGGTAGCCACCGACGGCTCCTCCACCTGCACTCCAGCTTTTTCCTGCTGGTAAACGAAGCTTTCAGGAGGTGGTCGGCTTTCGGCTCCTTCTCACACGTTTGTGTATCTGAGACTCTGAGAGGATGCAAAAATAGAGTTCATCTGTCAGAGTGAGGATGTTAAAATGCTGCAGGAGGAGCATCAGACACTTTGAACACAAAAAACCGTCAGATACATTAAATATCTCAGAGACTGTGTCAAAAATCTGCACCACTTTAAAACTACTTCTGTTAGAAAGCATGAATACACACATAAACTCAACATCTGTCCATGAAGGCTGCACCATGACAACAAAATAACGCTTCATATGCATCATTTCTATAACTACATGTTGCTTTTAAGACTCTATTCCTCCCTGCTGGTAACAAAACTAACATCCTCACACCTATTTCCTGCAGTTTTATGACTCTACAATGAGCATTAAGTCATTTTCAGAGTTACAGATGCTGATATTATTCGCCAATATTGGCTTAAAAATATAATGGAAATTATCTGTATCACGTGTTTATTAACTGATGTCTGTTCTTTAGGCTTTAGTATTTCTAAATTTGCATGAACGCAGCCAGCACAGTTTTCCATTTCATTGATTTGAAGACAAATTGCACTCATACTGAGATGTTTTCAGACAGAAAATTTACCTCTGAGAATGAGGACATGGGAAAAAAATGCCAGTCATGTCAACCAGTCTTCTTGGTGCTTCATGTTACATTTTTTTAAAATAATATTTAAGCCTTTTTTGTTTTATTTGCACTATTTTGTACAATATATCGGTACTATATTGGGACTTTTTCCCCAAAACTGAAGTTGAAGTTGTATTCTTATTTTGCACACTGCGTACATTTAAAGAGGTATGTTGCATTTACGACGATAAAATTAGGCAAATTATGTTAGTTAGCTCCAAAATAAGAGGTATGCCTATGTTGTTACTTAACAGTTCTGGTGTAAAAGCCTGCATATATACCAGTTTTTGATGATATCGGTATCAGAAATTAAAAGTTTGACAATTACGTAATATTGGATCTCTGCAGAAAAACTAATATCAAGCATTCCTACTCAGAGTGATAAGTGCTTATGTCATGGTTTGTCATTTATTTTGGTTTAATTTTACGCACAGATGTATAGAGATGCACGATATTGGATTTTTGGCTGATATCCATACGCTGATATGTTACGATATTTCAGGAGGGATCATCAACTCTCTTCGGTGATGAAAGAAGCGTCCAGTAATGTGGTGCTTTCTCTTGCAACTTTGGGCAATTTCAATATAAATGAAGTGAGGAAACATAACATTGACATGACATTTAATCAAGTAAGCAGCAACCTGTTATATCTGCTGATAACATCCTGATATCTTTTCATTTTTAGGCCAATATCAGCAGATAATATCATGCATCACTACAGATTAATGTAAGGATTAATATAAAACTGAGCAGAAAATACTGTGAGGTCCAGCTGATTTTTTAAATTATGTATCACACTTAAAATCATAAGAGTGCATGAACAGATGTATGGGTGTGGGAACAAAATGTATTTACAAGGTTTACAATACATTATGAAGTCTAAATATCTATTTAATACTACTGTGTAAAACAATAAATTATTGAAAAGTATATTGGATGTTATGGGATATCCAGTATAAAGATTTTACTTTTATAAATATTAATATAAATCAAATGAGAAATACACTTATTATCATTTACTATGTCAAAAAAATCATTAATTCGAGTGTGAATAACAGTAATGGTTGTGACATAATATTCAAGAATTCAAGGATTCAAGGAGTTTTATTGTCATATAACCCATGTAAAACATGGGTGGGACGAAATTAGGTTACCCTGGTCCTGGAGCAAGCCCAATCATAGAAATGAGAATAATAAATATATACAAATATACAATAAAAAAAGAGAATAAAAGAAGAACACAATCAACTAGCCTTTTTAACAAATAGACAGAATAAAAAAATAAACTGTGCAAAAATTGCAGTGTTCATTTGTAATAATATAATATAATAATAATGATATAATATAATATTATAATATAATAATAATAATAAGATAATAATAATATGTGCAAGAATGACATGTTTACACCGGAATATTTTTCTTTTCCTGATTAATAAAAGTAGTTTGGTTTAGTAGAGTGTTATTTAGTGATAAATCAAAGGTAAAGGTGTTATTTAAAGTTAGGTATCGGCTCGTGCAGTGATGGGGGCGCTGCAGCTCCTTAGCCCCGGAGCTAATGCTAATGCTAACTGCTAACCAGAACAATCAGAACCAGAACTGGAGCCGCGGGAACGGAACCAGGCAAAGCCCCGGTTCTGTCGCTGAAACCAGGCCGAGCCTGGATTAAAGCAGCGGTTCTTACCTGGAGTTCAGCCCGCTCCACCTCCCATTGTGCTCTCTCTACTTCGAATCGGGCCCATTCGTGCTGCAGGAAGTGCAGGATCCCCGGGATACTGTACTGCGCTCTGGCCGCCTCCCCAGCGTCGCCGTCGGGCAGCGGTCCTTTACCCCCGCCCGGTAGAACCGAGTTGTTGTTGTTGTTGAAGAAGACACCGGGCCCCGCCTGCTCGTCCATGGCCGGGCTCGGTGGAAACACCGTCCGTTGTGTCGCTGATTCGAGGAGCGAGTTACCAGCGGAAGAAGGGCAGAAACGTCTCGGCTCCGTCCGCTCGGCTCCGCTCGGCTCCGGGAATGAACTCACTCTCTGACAGCTCGCTGTCATTCACTGACGTCAGCGGCGCCGGCCACGCCCACTCTGAGCTGGAGGAGGCGCTCGATTCTGACACCGAGACACACCGGAGAGAGAAAATAATAATAATAATAATAATAATAATAATAATAATAATAATAATAATAATAATTTTTGTCAGATACTGAGTAAGGGGAACAAGTTTTTGTTGGTGAAACTTGATTATGAGGATATCTTCTAAAATAGCTCTACGGAACTTCGAAATGTTTGTACTCTTTTTTTTGTTTTTGTTTTTATTTTTCTATTACTTTTTTGACATGATCATCAACTTGCATTGAATAGGGCACTCAGTCTGAGAAGCATTCTGTTGAGTGTTTTGTGGTGTCTTATTGTTATATGTGGCATCACTTTTGTCTGTACTGTGTTGTAAAAATCTATAAAACTCAATAAATATATTGTTTAAAAAAAAAAAAAGTGGTTTTCATCTCTTTCAAGAAAAACAGAAAATATGGAAGCCTACCAGCGCCTGTTGAAAAAATTAACAACTAACTCACTTTGTTTAGATTTTTTTTTTTTTTTTGCTCATATTGAATCAGAATTTTTAGATAAAAAGTCATAAAAATGAGAAAAGTCATTATAGGGAAAAGAAAGTCGAAATATTAAGATTAATCACAATTATAAAATAAAAAATTCGTGATTTAGAACAAGAAATTATAAGATAATAGAATCATGATTAAAAAGTAATAATGTTAAGGTAAAAAATAATGTTATGAGAAAAATGTTCATAATTAAAAGTGAAAATAATGAGATAAATGTCATAAAAGCAAGATAAAACTCGAAAATGTGACATAGAACGTCATAATTACGAGATTTTAAGTCCAAACTGAGAAAAAAGGGCATTAAAGTAAAGATTATGAGATCAAAAATGGACATTATGAGGATATTATGGGAGATAAAGTCATTATATATTAGTCGTGATTGAAAGGTAGAAATTATGAGATATTCGTGATTAAAAAGTCATCAATTTGTGGTAAAAAGTCAGGATCACAAGATTAAAAAAAAAAATCAAGAATGGGAGAGATAAAAAGTACAAAAAAGTATGAGATGAAAAGCAGAAATTGTGAAATCAATTGAAATGTTGAGGTGAAAAAGTCAAAATTGTGAGATAAATGTCGTAATTACAAGATAATACGTCCAAAATAGGAGATGAAAAATCAAAAAAGTGGGATAAAAAGTCAGATTTATGAGATAAAAAAGTTCAAATTATGAGATAAAATGAAATTATGAGATAAAAAGTTGAAATTATGACATAAAAATTTCAAATTATGGGATGAATAGTGAAAAATATGAGATTAAGTCATAATTTCAGAGACAAGAAGTGGAAATTCTTTCTCATAGTAGAAAGGAAGAAACTTCGCTGTGTAGTAGTTTTGGGGTTTCAACAACTACAATTCCAGTTTGAGCACATGAATGTGCCAATTTGGATTTTTTTATACCATAATTATGACTTTGTTCTCCTCATCATTGTGACTGCTGCTGTTAAAGAAATACATTAATTTTGAGACAAATTACAGTCGCCCCAAATGACTTTTTTTCTCCCTTATCTTTAAACTGTGTTGAAGTTTTGGCTAAAAATGTCATATTTAAAAACAGGACGATGCATCAGTGCAGTGAGGTGAAAGAAACTTTATTCACATTCAAAGAAATGAGCGTAGAATAAAACACGTCTGCAGCTTTGATTCATAACAACAGCTGATGTTCATTGATTACGTCGTTTTTACACATTAACAGATTTATTCATATATTTATCATAAATATTAAATCACATGATGTCTCCAGTTTCCCAGCAGAGAATCACAAGTTTGATGCATTTAATTTTCATTTGTTTCATTGGAAGCTCAAAGAAATCAACATTCAAGCTTCAAGCAGAGACGTTTACAAAGTCATTTTAGAGAAAAGCAGCTTCAAAAGAAAGAAAGAAGCATCAGTAACAATCAAGTGACCGGACAAAAAGGACAAATGAGGAATAATAAAGTGATGGTGAAGAGGAGAAGTAAAGTGTGTCCCTTTAAAAGTGTGCAACACGTCTGGAGGTGATGATACATTCACACATCAAAGTTTCTACTGATCTTAAAGTGAGTTTTTAAAGCAAACATTCAAATGTTTTCAGGATATTTACATCATTTCCCTCTGAGCTGGTCCAGGCTTCGTTCATTAAAAAAAACACAGAATAAATAAATAAGCTTCAGACTGTGAGGAGCGTTAAAGCAGCGTTCAGAAGAAGCTGGTTTTCAGTTTGATGGTGGGCGCCGCCTGCACGGCCGGCTGAGCTTGTCTGGCCGCGGCTTTGGCTTTGCTGCTGGCCTGGTTGGCTCGAATGGCAGATTCCAGGCGGATTTTGAGCTCGGGCGCCGCACCGATCACCGTCTTGAAGGCGGCGGGGTAGAGGGGGCCGATCCGCATCAGATTCTGCAGAGCGAAATCGTGCAGGCTTTTGGAGACCTGAGGCGCTGAGGAGATTGCGTTTTCGTCCAGAAGGTAAGAGACGAGGGTTGGCACCAGGAGAGCCAGCAACTGCACCCCTGAAAAAAAACAGAAACAAAGAGACATTTGGAAAGATTAGCGCTCGCAGAAAGATTAATTCAGACGGTTCAGCAGAAAAAGAGCTGAGGCCACAAATCCAAACGGAAATCTGAACAAGTGTTTGAGTCTTATTGTAAAAAACATCTCTGTAGACTTAAAATGAGCCACGTTAACCTGACAAGTCCAGGAAAATGTTTTACTTCAAGATAGTTGAAGATAGTTTTCCTGCAGGTTTTAACAAGTCAAATTTAAGACTTTTTAAGACCTTTTTAATGCCACTTTGAATGAAATTTAAGATCAAAAACACCATAAATATAGTTAATAATTCGGGGATCCTGCTGTTTTACAACCAAATCATAACACGTGTCCCTCCATGAGACTTATTCAAGTTTATTTTTTGACTCTTTATTGAACATAAATCGTTTGTGCTCTTGGGCTCTGCCACCCACAGTCGAGGACTCATTAACTCGGATGCAAATAACAATTTATATCAGCAGCTTTTAAGACAATTTTCACTCTAAAACTCCTTTGAGACCTTTGAGTAATTCATTTAAAACCAGAATATGACATTTTAGTTAATTTAAGACTTTTTAAGGATGTGTAGGAACCCTGTTGAAGAAAAATGATGCCTGAGGTGTTCATAAAGAGTTTCAGAGGATGTAAATTTCTTTTTTTACGACAAACAATGACACTCAAAGGTACAACCTTTAAGTTATCGAATTCAAAATGAGTGAATATCTGCAAAAAATAAAAGTTATAGTATAGATATCATATCTTTACACTGTATTCAATTGAATATTAGTTCAACAGGATTCACAAATCATTGTTTTGTGTTTTGAGTCATGTTTTACACAACGTCTCAACTTCAATAAATGTGGGGTTTTATAATCATCCTTTCTTTTATTAATGAAAACAAATATTGAATTTAACATAATATAATATAATAGAGCTATTCTTTTTTTTTTTTTTAATTGCTGATTTCTAATAACTATCTTAAGTCTATTATTACTATTATTATTGTAATTGTTATTATCATTATAATTATTATTGTTGTTGTTGTTATTGTAATTATTATTATTATAATCATCATTATTATTATCATTATTATAGCTAGTTTTAAGCTTATTTCTTTATGTGTATTTTATTTTTATTCTATTCTATTCTATTGAAATAGTTAAAACTCTCAGTATGTTCTGTTATAACTCCACATGCATCAGAAACAACCTGCACAAAGAAACACAAACGTGAAGATAATTCACCGTAAAAACTTTCTCTGTGAGAGTCTGTTTGTGGTTTGGAGGATAATCTGTTTATTTCCGAAAGTAATAAAGAAACTGCAAAAACTGTCTTATTATTCTTGATATGAGCCACATTCAACTGATAAGTCCTGGAAAATGTCTCATTTCAAGTTATTAAAAGACAAAAAAGAGGTCTGAATTTCTTATAACAAGTAAAAAAATCTGCCAATGGGATAAGAAAAAAGTTTCTTGACTCGTTCTAATTTCAAGAAACTTCAAGAGTGAGTTTTTCTTATCTCATTGGCAGATTTTTTTGACTTGTTACAAGAAATTCAGACCTCATTTTTGTCTTTAAATAACTTGAAATAAGACATTTTTATGACCTGGTCTGGTGAATGTGGCTCAAATAAAGAAAAAATAAGATTATTTTTACAACAAATAAGACAAAATGAGTTGCTTAGATTTCAGTTTTTGTGTAAAACAGAGTGAACCAGTGTGAACACTTCAGCGTCAGAGTTGTACTCACGGTTCTGCTCCTCCCCCATGCCCACCAGGTTCTCCAGGACCCTGATCCCCTCCTGCACGGCCTGCAGCTCGGCCGCCGTCCCCGGGCGGCTGCGCTCCACCGCCTTCAGCTTCTCCACCATGAGCGGCGCCAGAGCGTGGATGTACGGCGTGGAGAGGGCGCGGCTGGAGTGCTGGAACACGGACAGCAGCAGCTGGTAACAGCGCGCCTGAACCTGAGGAAGCAGAAACAAAAACACACAGCGTTTAGAAAACAACACACAGAGAGGGAAGCGGAGCTCAAAGGATTATGGGAGTTTGTCCAGTGAAGGAACAGATTTTATTTGTTCCCCATGAGTCCTGTTAGTGATGTCAAGATAGTAAACAAACAAACCTCAGTGTTTGCTGAGAGTGAGGGAGCAAACACAGAGACACACCCACACATACAGGGGCGGACACACAGGGGGGGCACAGGGTGGCTCCTGCCCCCCCATAAAAAAAAGTCATTTGTTACAAAGATTTAACTCAAAGAAAAGTCAGTTTTCACTTGAACACAGCGACGTGAAGAGACAGAGAGTTTTAGACAAAGTGAAAAATAAAAAACCATCTAACAAGAAACTAAAGAACCATGAAGACCTAAAAGAGTTGAGAGTTTAAGATGAGAGAAATTCACTGACTGACGATGAGATAAGACAAAATTAGGAGAAATTAAATGAAATTTTGAGCTAAAATCAAATTTGGAGTTCAAAAGTCTAAATTCTTGGGCAAAAGTAGTAATTTTGTCTTTTCATCTCAGAATTTGTGACTTGACATTTTGTGTTTGAATGTCAAAAGTGTGAGACGAAAAAGTCAAAAGTTTGAGATAAATAGTCAAAATTGTGGAGGAAAAGTTGAAATTTTGTCTTTCTATCGCAGGACTTTTGATGCAATAATATTTTGAGTTCAAAAGTCAACATTTTTAGTTCAAAAGTCAAAATTTTGAGATGGAAAAGTCAAAATTTTCAGTAAAACAGTCAAAATTATCGGGCAAAAGTTGAAATTTTGTCCTTTAATTTCAAAATTTTTGACGCAATAATATTTTGAGATGAAAATGTCAAAAGTTTAAGATGACAAATTCAAAAGTTTGAGCTAAATATTTAAAATTGTGGAACAAAAGCTTAAATTTCGTCTTTCTTTCTCAGAATTTTTGACGCAATAATATTTTGAGTTCAAAAGTCAAAATTTTTAGTTCAAAAGTCAAAGTTTTCAGTTATAGAGTCAAAATGATCGGGCAAAAGTTGAAATTTTGTATTTTTATTTCAAAATTTTTGATGCAATAATATTTTGAGATGAAAAAGTCAAAAGTTTAAGATGAAAAAGTTAAAATTTTGAGATGGAAAAGTCAAAATTGTGGAGCAAAAGTTGAAATTTTGTCTTTCTATCTCAGAACTTTTGACGCAATAATATTTTGAGTTCAAAAGTCGAAATTTTGAGATGAAAATGTCAAAAGTTTGAGATGGAAAAAGTCAAAAGTTTGAGATAAATATTTAAAATTGTGGAGCAAAAGTCAAAATTTTGTCTTTCTATCTCAGAATTTTTGATGCAATAATATTTTGAGTTCAAAAGTTACATTTTCAGCTATAGAGTCAAAATGAATGGGCAAAAGTTTTAATTGTGTCTTTCTACTTCAAAATTTTTAACGCAATCACATTTTTGAGTTGAAAAGTCAAAATTTTGAGATGAAAAAGTCAAAAGTTTGAGATGAAAAAGTCAAAATTTTGAGATGGAAAAGTCAAAATTGTGGAGCAAAAGTTGAAATTTTGTCTATCTCAGAATTTTTGACGCAACAATATTTTGAGTTCAAAAATTAAATTTTGTTTTCAAAAGTCAAAATTTTCTGTTATAAAGTCAAAATGATCGGGCAAAAGTTGAAATTTTGAGATAAAAAGTCAAATTTATGGGTCAAAATTGACATTTTTGCCTTTTTATCCCAAAGATTTTTGACTATGTGCAAAAAAAGGAGAAATGTCAACAAAGCCAGTTTCTTATTTTAATGTTTTTAACTGGCAGAATTTGGCTTTAATCCATTCTTTACGTTGGTATTATCCATTTGTTTTTCCTTCAAAAGTAGAGGGAGTGTTGTAAAGAAGCTTTAGACAGTGAACCACAGCAGCCAATCAGATTCCTGTTTCTCCCCTGACGTTGTGAGTTTGTTGAACAGACTTTTACCGTTGGGTCGCTGGAGTTGAGCGCGTTCCTGAAGCGCTCCATGCAGCCTTTCTGCAGCACCGTCACTCCCACCAGCTCGCCGCTGGCCGACAGCAGGAAGAGCGTGATGGCCGTCAACATGCTGACCTCATCCATGTCGGGCCGCGACTCGTCTGCAGGAAAACAAACACGCACATGTAAACAAACACGCAGATGTAAACAAACATAGACGTAACCAGACTAAACGATGATGTCAGGCTTGATTTCCCAAACTCTTTTTACAGTGTTATATTTTCAGGCCCCCCCTCACTCTTCTCTGTAAGCCTCATGCTCTAAAGTAAACACACACTCTTGTCTTTATTTCAGTTTTATCATTATCATCTATTTTCATGATAATTTTGTCTTTGTCATCTCACAATTTTGACTTTTCTTCCCAAAATTTTTATCATCTTTCATTTTATCTCCAAACTTCAACTTTCTCGTTTAACTTGGCTTTTTTAATCTCAAAACTTTGACTTTTTAATCCAAATTTTAACTCTCTTTGCTGAAAATTCATGAAACTCATCTTCCAATTTTGGCTTCCCGTCACAAAATTTTGACTTCAAATCTCCAAGTTCAGACTTTTGATTACAAAATGTTGACTTCTTTTCTGACAATATTCACTTTTTTCTCATGATTTTGACTCAAGTTCAGACCTCATCATCTTAGAATTCTGACTTTTCATCTCACATTTCAACTTTTCATGACATAATTTTAGCTTGTGATCCAATAACTTTGCCTTTCTTTCAGAATTTTGACTTTTATTTACAAATTTTGACTTCTTTTCTCACATTATTGACTTAACTTTCTTCTTATTAACTTTTTCTCAAAACTTTTACTTAACCATCTCACATTTTTGACTTTTTTACCTCCAAATTACAAATTTCTCTTATAATTTGGCTTTTTTTTAATATTAAAATTTTTATTTACTTTTTACCCAAAATTTTTAACTCTCTTTTCTGTTAATATCAACTTCCCATTGTGGCTCCCCATCCCGAAATTTAGACTTTTTATCTCCTCTATTCCAGAATTTTGACTTCTTGTCTCACAATTTTGACTTTTTTTTAGTCATATTTTGACTTTTCATGACATAACCATATCTATTTATCTGATAACTTTGTCCTTATCTTCTACAATTTTGACTTTTAATCTCAAATTTTTTACTTCTCTGTCATCATTTTAACTTGATTTCAAAATTTTTACTTTACCATCTTACATTTTTGACTTCTTTTATCTCCAATTCTTGACTTTCTTCTATAATTTGCCTTTTTATCTCAAGAGTTTTGACTTTTAACCCTTGCAAACATACAAAGGCCTAATTTATTTGAAATACTGTCTCATATAACTTAAGCTACTTTGTGACATCTTGCAGAAAATAGCAAAACATTATCTATAATTGTTGCTAAATAACTTTTTTTTTCAAGATTATAAAACAAAAAACTGTCTTTGTGCATTTACTTTTTCTGCCAGGAAACATGAACTTACTCATAAATGAAGGAAGTTTTCACTTTTCATGTCTGAAATACTATGAGTGACACTGCAACATGTTCACTTTAAATTGTGATTGCGTATCAACACACTTTCTCCGCGTCCCCCCTAAGGGTCACGCCCCCCAGTTTGAAAACCACTGGTCTGACCTGTGTGTGTGTGAGTGTGTGTGTGTCCCCTAACCTGGCTGAGAGTGCTCCAGCACCGAGGCCAGGCTGCTCCTGACGAGGCCGCTCCACTGCGCCTGGATGCTGTGGGCGCGGCCCAGCGGGGAGGTGATGATGGTCTTGATGGCCTGCAGAGCGGCCGACACGGGCGCTGGAACGGCGCCGTCGGGGGTCTTTACGGCGGTTTCCTTCAGGACCCCCGTGATGAGGAAGAGGACGGTGGGGAGGATGGTCATGCTTCCTGCAGAGGGAAGAAGAAAGAGTGGGAGAGTTTAAAGTTTAATTTACTGTTAGCGTGCACAAACATGACAAATGAAGGGCAGGGAGGCTAATACACGCTGAATAAAACATGCAGGCAGGGAGAGAAACTTCATCAATGTGTGTGTGTGTGTGTGTGTGTGTGTGTGTGTGTGTGTGTGTCGCCCCAGGCCTCACCAGCAGGCGAGCAGAGCGAGGGCAGCTCCGCCAGGATGGAAACCGTGTTCGCCACGAGGCGCGCGCTCTCTTCAGGCAGCCGCTGCGGCCTGAGCGGCACATGGCTGGGCGACTCCTTCACACGTGTGTTGAGCTGCGGTAAATGGCGAACCAGGATGAAGACCAGCAGCTCCATGGCGGCGAACACCAGAGATTTCCCAGGGACCAGTTCTCCAGAGTCTCCGCCCTCCCCCAGACTGAGCTGAGGGTCTTTGTCTCCTTCTTCTTCTTTACCTGAGAGAAAGAACAGTGACCGGGATGACTCAAGAATCCACATTATCTTCAATAAAACAGACAAAAGTTCTAGAACAGTCCAATTTTTCCAGATTTTTACTGAAAATGATGTGTCTCACTGTGCTTCGTCTAAATGTTCTGGAGTGTTACCAAATTTATATATTGTTTCCATGGTTCTTTATTATTACCTTAATTCTAGAATATTTCTCATTTTCTAGAACAGTATGATGAGTCTACACTGACCCCAGGATTCTTGAATATAAATCTGGACTGACACTGGAAATTTAGAAGCTGTTTCAGAATTCAGGTAATGCTATCAAATTTATTTATTGTTTCAAGGATTCTAAATTATAACCAGTTTTCTAGAATGCTACTCGACATCTAGAATAGTACCATAACTCTATGATGACCCAATAATTCTTAAGTGTCACTAGAATTCTGGAGAATATCTATGAATTTTCAAATGTCATCAAAATTCTAGAATATTGCCAAGATTCTAAAATGTCCGTATAAATCTTGAATGACTCCAGAATTGTGAAACTGTTTTGGAATTCTGGAATGTTGCCAAACTTCTACATTGTTTCAAGGATTCTTACTTATTACCAGACTTCTGGAACGTTGCTAATTTTCTAGAAAAGTATCATAGCTCTACATTGAATCCAGGATTCTAAAAAAATTACCTGAATCCTGGAGCTTATCTAGGAATTCTTGAATGTCACCGAAATTCTAGAATGATGCAAGGATTGTAGATAATTGCTGAATGACTCTAGAATTGTGAAAAGGTTTCAGAATTCTGGAACGTTACCTAAATTCACATATTGCTTCGAGGATTCTTCATTGTCACCAGAATTCTAGAATTTTGTTATATTTACTGGAATGATATCATAACTTTACAGTGACCCCAGGATCCTGAAACGCCACCAGAATTCCTGAGCATTTCCCGGATTTAGGAATGTCAGCAAAATTCTAGAAAGTCTTCAGGATTCAAGAATGTCAACATCATTGTCGAACGACTCCAGAATGGTGAAAACGTTTCAGAATTCTGGAATGTTACCTGAGCTCACATGTTGTTTCCGGGATTCTAAATCATTCACAGAATTCTAGAATGTTGCTTGGTTTCTAGAATGTCACCAGAATCCCATGATGTCAGTTTCTGAGGGAAAACTTGGAACACCTGGCAGAACTGGTAGCTCAAACTGGGCTGCTCTAAAACTCTGTAGCTGTTGTGTAGATGTTGTGTAGATGTGTAGCTGTTGTGTACATGTGTAGATGTTGTGTAGATGTTGTGTAGATGTTGTGTAGATGTTGTGTAGATGTTGTGTAGATGTGTAGCTGTTGTGTACATGTGTAGATGTTGTGTAGATGTGTAGATGTTGTGTAGATGTTGTGTAGATGTTGTGTAGATGTTGTGTAGATGTTGTGTAGATGTGTAGATGTTGTGTAGATGTTGTGTAGATGTTGTGTAGCTGGTGTCCTGACCTCTGCTGGTCTTGAGTCTCAGTAGATGGTCTTGTGCGGCCCTGATTGTCTCCTGAACCACAGCAGTGACCTGGAGCTGAACAGCAGGAGGATCCCGGGTCAGGAGCAGACGGTGCAGAACGTTCAGGAGCTCCACCGCCAGCAACTACCACACAAACATCAATGACATCATCATTAATTTTTACACTCTTGAATCAGAATGATTTATATATCTAACACAATAATCTAAAGCTCTTTACTGTGACAGTGGATGAGTCCAGACTGAATATGTGATACAGGAAGAAACTTCTGGATTCGCACAACTTTATATTTGTTTTCTTCTTTTCTCTGTTTAAGTCAGTGTGACTCACATCACCTGGGTTCAGTCAGTAAATATCTCACTGAGCTGTTGTTTCTGTCAGATCTTTGCACTAAGGTGCTGACCAGGCGCTGCTCAATAAAACACTGAAACACTGAGTTTGGAAACACGGAGCAGAAGATGAAGAAAAAACTGCTCCAGCGAAAACGAATCATGTGTCTTAAAAAGAAGAAACAATTTGTGAAAGAGTTTTAATTTTCTTATCAGTGACTTTGCAGAACGGAAAATTTACACAATGCTGCAACGCTGCCATCCCTCACTCTTTCCATCCTTCCTTTCAGTACTTCTTCCTTCCTTCCTCTCTTCTTTCCTTCTTTCATTTTTTCTTCCTTCCTTCCTTAAATGTTTCTCTACTACCTCCCTTCCCCTTTCTCCTTATCCTCCCTTTCTTCTTTCTTTTCTCACTGCCTTCCTTCCTCCATTCCACTCTTCCTTCTTTCCTTCCTTCCTTTATTTCACTCATCTCTTCCTTCCAATTTTTCTTTCTTCATTCCTTTCTTCCCTCCTTTCTTCATTCCCTTCTCTCTTGCTTTCTTTCTTCGATCACTTGTCTTCCTTTTCCCTTTCTTTCTTTATTATTCCCTTTATTTATTCCTTCCTTCTTTCCTCCTCCAATCATTCATTACTTGATTGATTCTTCCCTCCGTCCTTTTTTTCTCTTCCTTCCAAGTTTTCTTTCTACATTTTTTCTTCATTTCTGTCTTCCTTTCTTTCCTCCTTTCTTTTTTCTTCCCTTTTCTCTTTCTCACTGCCTTCATTCTTTTATTCCTTCCTGTATTACATCAAATTTTCTCATTCTTCTTTTCCCTGATCTTCCTTTCTTCATTCATTCCTTCCAACCCCACTACTTCTTTTGCACCCTTTCCTCATTCTTTTCTTTCTTCCTTCCAAATTCTCTCTTCATTCCTGTCTTTCTTGCTTTCATTTTTTTGTTCCTTCCTTTTCTCTCACTCCGTCCTCCCTCACTTCTTCTTTCTTTTCTTTTGTTCACACCCTCAGGTCAAAATATTGTGAATCTAAAAATCAATCCTGATCAAATCCAGATCCTGATCCTGTCACAAAACCATCCTGACATATGTTGCTCATATCGCCCCCTAGTGGTGAACATGTTCTTTGGTCAGAAGCAGAGTTTGAGGATGTTTATGCAGAAAACTAAACAACAAATCATCTGGTAACAGAGACACCTGAGGGACAGGTGAGCTTTGATTTCAGAGACTCAGGATTCCTCACGTCTACTTTTTGGTTTTCTCTAAAGCTGAACAGGTCTGAGTTGGAGTCCTGGTTTTCTCACCTGGTCCTCTGCGATGTGAGACTTGGCGCACGGAGACTCGAGCAGCGTGAAGAGCGCCTGCAGGCAGGACATCACGTGTTCGATGGGCTCCTCGGGGCGCGGGAAGCAGAGAAACTCAATACTGACACCTGAGAGACAGAACACAGAAATGCACTTAGACTCTTTTTTTTTTTCCTCTTTCAGCTGCAGGAGAAAGGTCCTCCTCTCTGTTTTTTCATGCAGTCTGGGGATTTCTGCTGTATTTTTTAGAGTAACACACACACACTGCAAGAGCAAGAAGTTAGAAACTACCAGAGTATCTTATAAGTGGAGTCTGGTTCGTTTTGTTATCAGGAACAAAAACAACACGATGAGGCTTTTTACCCAACATGAGGTGCATCCTGTCCTCCACAGACTCCTCGAAGCTCTTCGTGGTGGAGGAGGCGCTCTGAGCGGGAGCAGGAGTCTTCAAAGCAGCAGAGGAAGCTTCCTCTTTCTCCTCCCCGGCTCCGAACCCGGTGCTGCTCAGCCACAGAGCCACAGCGTGAAGAACCGGAGCCCAGGAGCCGCGGTAGTGGAGCCTGGCTGTGTCGATGGTCTCTGGGGTGTAAAAGGCTCCACCTGGAACAAAAACAACAACACAGCTTCTGTTGAGAAAGGAGACAAAGAGACGATGATGCCTAAATATCCCAGCGTCGTTTCTGCTCCACATCTAGCCACAAAATTTAGTCCAGGTGAAAAATTTATGAATACACACGTAAATATGTACCCCACAGTGCCCCCTAGTGACCGAAAACTGCAGCCCCTCCGGCCACTTTCACCTACAGACCTGAAATTTTGTGTGCATAACTTTTATGCCAAGATCTACAAAAAAGTCACTTACAACCAAAGTGAATTCAGAACAAGAAATTCTGAAATTGCAGCTTAAAGTGGGATTTTGACGATTCACCGGGTACGAACTTCAACAAACTCGTCCTACGTTTCTTATTGGATCATCTTCAAATCGGATGTGTGTATACCCGTCACATTGACTATGAAAATTTGTTAAAGGCTATTTTCTATCTTAATGGGCGCGGCCAAGGGGGGGCCATAAAAGTAACTCTGGTGTATCCAATATTTGGACACATTTCAGGTTATAGAAATATTGCACTGTCTGCTATTAGAATATTGCAACAGGACAGATTGCGATTTATCTAATTTGCGATTAATTGCTCAGCTCTAGTTGACATGAATCCTTGAATTTATCATGCTGTGGTTGCAACATGTTGCTTACAGCTTTAATTCTAAATTTCTTTCATCACTGTTTTATTGCAGTTTTCAAAGAAAATCATCTTTTTGACCAAGCAAGTTTGTGTCATCAAACAGCCATTTTTCCAAAGATCTATCATGGACAAAAGGGAGGTCGTTAACTAACCAAGATCGTCTTATATTGGGACCAAAATGGTAGTTTTGCCTCCAAAGCAGCTGAAAGTAAAGGGCTGAAAACTTCCTAAACTAAACAAATAGTCACACCAGATTAAGTGCTCAAGTTTGACTTTGTTAGAATTCAGGTTTAACTTGATAAAACTCTTTAAACTCCTCTACAAAAACGTGAACTCTCCCTTTAATATTCATGCAGCTTGGAAAAACTCTGCATTTGTACATCCATGTGTACAAAGACCTGTCACACTGCCTTTAATAAACTCATAAATGTGTCATCTCTGGATTATAATCTGAGTCAGACTGGTTCTGTTTGGTACCGTCTGGCGGCAGCTGACTGGAGAACTCGGCGGGCAGAGTGAGCAGGGCGTAGTCCCTCAGCATGGCGAGCCACAGGCGGCTCAGCGAAGGAAGCTCCGGCTGCACCAGCGTGATCAGGCTGTCGGGCGGAAGCACGTCGGCGCTCAGGTCGTCCTCGTCGTCCTCGTCTTCTGCGTTTCGAGCCGGTTTCGCCGGCTTGGATTCGGCTTCTTTCTTGATCTTCATGGCCACGACGTAAACCTGAGGGAGAAAACACCAGAACGGTGAGAAAAAAACATCAGGAGAAAGAGAGAAGTCAGGTCCGGGTCTTAAGTCTCACCTCGGCCCACGCCTTCAGCACCGCCAGTTTCTCCATGGTGGTGGCGCTCTCGCTGTACAGCTGACTGGACGAGCCTTTCCCAGCCTGCACTTTGTCCAGGGACGACACCAGGAGGTTGTGAACTCGCCGCAGGTCGTTTAAGTCGCTGACGACGCCGCTGCCGATCCACGTGCTGCAAACCTGCGAGACGAGGATATAAACCGTAAAATAACGACGGAGAAAAAGTTTGATTTGAGCTGATTCTGTTTTTTTTCTGCTGAAGCTTTTTTTTCTTTGACGTCTCTTTTTCTGCAGATGAACTGAAGGTGTTTTGAACTGGCAGCAAACTCAGGTGCAGAAAAATGAAGCCAAAGCAGAAGTGTAAAAAAAACGAAAAAAAAAACAGAGGAGTGTTTGTCAGGAGCTGGATCCAGAAAGAGGCTGATTCACTGATTAAAAACGACAGAAAACAAGATGAAACTTTGTTTTTTTGACTTTTCTGATTTGAGTTTTTGGAGGTGAAGCTGTGATCATGAATTCCTCTGATGAGCCCAGTGTGTGAGCTGATCTTTCCTTTCTTTCTTTGTTCCTCCCTTCCTTCCTTCCTCACTCCCTTCTTTCTTTTATTTCCTCCTTCCTTCCTTGCTTTCATCCTTCTCTTACATTTCTTTCTTTCTTTCTTTCTTGCTTCCTGTCATACCTTCCTTTCCTCCATTCTTTTCATTGTTGTCTTTCTTTTCTTCCGTCCTTCTTTCCCGCCCTTCTTCATTTCCTCCCTTACTTTCATCCTCTCCTTACATTTCTGTCTTCCTATTTTCCTTCCTTCTTTAATAGATAGATAGATAGATAGATAGATAGATAGATAGATAGATAGATAGATAGATAGATAGATAGATAGACAGATGGATAGATAGATGGATGGATGGATAGAGATGGATGGATGGATGGATAGATAGATAGATGGATGGATGGATAGAGATGGATGGATAGATAGATAGATAGATAGATAGATAGATAGATAGATAGATAGATAGATAGATAGATAGATAGATGGATAGATAGATAGATAGATAGATAGATAGATAGATAGATAGATAGATAGATAGATAGATGGATGGATGATTAGATAGATAGATAGACAGATATAGATAGATAGATAGATAGATGGATGGATGGATGGATGGATGGATGGATGGATGGATGGATGGATAGATAGATAGATAGATAGATAGATAGATAGATAGATAGATAGATAGATAGATAGATGGATAGATGGATAGATGGATAGATAGATGGATAGATAGATAGATAGATAGATAGATAGATAGATATCCTTAATTGCTTCCTTCGTTCCTCTTTTCTTCCTTCCTTTCTTCTTGTCATCCTTTCTTACTCCCCTCCCTCTTTTATTCTTTCCTTTCTACCTTCCATTCCTTTCATTTTATTCTTCCTTCCTTCTTGTCCTCCCCTTTTTTTCTTCATTCAACATTTTTTTCCTTCCTTTCCATCCTTAATTGCTTCCTTAGTTCCTCTTTCATTCTTTCCTTTTCTACCTTTCCTTCCTCCCTCCTTTCTTAATCCGTCCTTTCCCTCCCTTTCCATCCTTCCTTAGCTCCATCCCTCTTTCATTCTTTCCCTTCTTCCCCCCACTTTCCTCCTTTCTTCATTCCTTACTTCCACCTCTTCTTTATTACTTTCTCCCTTCCTGTCTTCCTTTCTTTTTCTTCATTCCTTACATTATCTTCTTTGCTTCCTTCCCTTCTTCCATTCTTCCTTCCTTCCTACCCTCCTTACCTTTCTATCCCTTCATTTATCCCTTTCATTATATTTTCCTTCATTCTTTCTTTGTTCATTCTTTTTTTTATCTTCTTCCTTCCTTTCCTTCCTTTCTTTTCTTCTCACTTTGTGCTTTTAATTCATGTTTTGTCACTAAATCTCTTCTTTTCTTCAAACTTATCACTCAGCATAAATAAATAATTCCATGTGAAACAAACATGAAAATTAGGATCTTATATTTTGTTTCTACTCCTCTAAATATCAACATGTTTTCAGATGATGTTGAAGTCACAGATGTTTTTTTTGACTGTCACCGTAACGTCACATTTGATCTGTTGATCCTCAGAGGAAAAGCTGAATTTTATGCTACAAAATTTCTTCCTTAAAAAAAGTAACTCAAAGGTTAATAAAGGTCAAATAAATGAGCTACACCAGGTCATCACTGCACTGACAAAGAAAAATATGGACTTTATCAAACGAATAAATAAAGACGTTTTACCTGACAGGCCTTGGCCGTGATGTCAGACGGTGTATCCGGAGAAAACGCCGGTCTGAGAGCAGCTCCCACCTAAAAACACAAACACACTCTTTAACTTTCTCAAACTTTTCCTCCTCGGACAGTTTGGACTTTGATTTGTCGCCGTCTGACTCACGTTGGCCTGATACTGTTCCAGGATGACGTGACCCGGGAACTCGGGCTCCGGCACCGACGCAAACTTTTTGATGATGTCCTCCAGCGCCTGAAGGCCCGCCATCCTCAGCTGGTTGCTGTGGTCTGTGGCCGCCATGAACGCCATGCGGATGAGGTCGGACAAATGCAGAACCAAGAGGTCGCCTGGACGGACGGACGGACGGACGGAGAGGAGAAACAACATCTGTGAGAAAGTTTCTGAGCTTCCTTTATTTCTCAGCATTTTGACGTGTGTCCTTGTAACTTTGACTTTTTTTCCCTCATAATTTGACTTTATTATCTTAAAATTGAGACTTTGAATCTCAAAATCTTGACTTCCATCTAAAAAATTTTATAAAAAAAAAAAAAAAACGGGTTTTGTCCTTATAACCTTGACTTTATCTTTGATTTTCCACTTTTCATCTCATACCTTAAAGTTTCCTTGTCAAAGTTTTGACTCGTTTTCTTGCAATTTTGACTTTTTCCCCTCATAATGTGACATAATTTTCTAAAAATTTTGGACTTTTTACTCATAATTTGACATCATTATATAAAAATTGAGACCTTTAATCTCAAAATCCTGACTCTTTACTCAAAATTTTGACTCACCACCTCAAACTTTAGGAACAATTTTCAAGTTTCCTTATCAAAATTATGACTTTTCTTCTTGTAATTTGACTTTTTGCCCTCGTAATTTCTAAAAATGTTGTTTTCTTAACTCATTAGTTTGACTTTATTATCTTAAAAGACTTTGAATCTCAAAATCTTGACTTTTGCCTCAAAATTTTGACGTCCATCTAAAAAAAATTTGACTAAAAAAAAATTTTTTTCCTTATAATTTTGACTTTATCTGTGATTTTCCACTTTTCATCTCATACCTCCAAGTTTCCTTGTCAAAGTTTTGACTCGTTTTCTTGCAATTTTGACTTTTTCCCCTCATAATGTGACATAATTTTCTAAAGATTTTGGACTTTTACTCATTATTTGACATCATTATCTAAAAATTGAAACCTTTAATCTCAAAATCTTGACTTTTATCTCAAAATTTTGACTTCAATCTAAAAAATTTGGACTCTTTCCTCAAAATTTTGACTCACCACCTCAAACTTTAGGAACAATTTTCAAGTTTCCTTATCAAAATTATGACTTGTTGCCCTCGTAATTTAGACTTTTTTCTTGGTAATTTCTAAAAATGCTTTTTTTTATCAATTATTTTGACTTTATTGTCTTAAAAATGAGACTTTTAATCTCAAACTCTTGACTGTTATCTCAAAATTTTGACTTCCTGTTGATAATTTTGACTTTATTTTTTTCAAAACTTTGACTCTTCATCTCAAACTTCAGGAACAATCTCATAATTTTGACTTTTTATCTTTAAAAAATTCACTTTTTTCTTTATAATTTTGACTTTATCTTGATTTTCCACTTTTTATCTCATACTTTCAACTTTCCATCTCAAAATTTTGACTTTTTATCTTGACTCAGAAATAATGAACATACATTTAAGTACAACAAATAAAAAGCAAATTCATCCATAAACTTTCAGTTTATCGGTTCCCCAAAGAAAACCAGATGTTGAACTTTGAGGCTGAGATTTAAACAGAGGTGGCACAAGCTGATTATTTTAGTGAGTTGAAATAAAAATTGCGTGAAAGACGTAAATATATATGAAACAATATGAACCAAAATAAAAAGTTGGTTGTTTCCTGTTTGGTGTGGTTTAGGATTTGTACCTTTGGGGTTCTTGGCCTTAGCGGAGCGAGCAGCAGCCAGGTCGAAATGCGCTTTATCGTTCTCACACAGCAGGATGATGCGGCACAAGCAGTCAGCGGCGAACACACGCGTCACCCAACGCGGCGCCACCGAGGGTTTGGATTTGTCGTCTTCGCCCAGACCCGTGAACATGGTGTCGTCGTCCATCTCGTCTTTCTTCTCAGAGTCTTCCTCGTCTCGCTCCACCTCGAAGACGACGGGCCCGCCCACATCTGGAGACAAGGATTATAGTATAGTAACATCTTTGTCAACCACCAGAGGAATCCAGAGTTCAAACATATCAAAAGTGTTGTTTCATCAAATTATTCCAAGTGGTGAAATTTCTCCTGTAAAGTCCGTTGTTTGTCTGTCTGTCGTGTCCGTTCTCATCAATAACAGCAGCTTCACAGTCTTAGAGCATTTCCTCCTCAATGTCAATCTGACAAAGCTGCAAGTCTTTGTTTTCAACAGGGTTCTAGCTGCAAGACAAGAGTGACCCCATCGTTTTCTGTTGAGTTTTCATTCCAGGACAGCTTGTGAAAGACAACAAGGGCTCCCTGCTTGACTGGTCAAAAGCGCACAGTGGTCTTGTGTAATAAACCCTATTAGATGGTTGTTTACAGACCTGTCAATCACACGTACAGTAACCAATCACTTTACCCTTCACATGAAGGCAGCTGTAGCCATTTAGATAATTGGCGAGACCTATTTATTGTCATTCACGTTCATGTACGTAACCGTAGAGGTAAAATCCGTAACTGGGAACAACAATTTCATCATTTTCGTTGAATATTTCCACAAAGAGAGCAAAGTTGACTGAAAAGAGGACACTGAGCACTGATGAAGCTGGTTTTGTTTGCACAGAGTCTTCAGACAAGAGCATGGACAGTGGTCACCTGAGACTAAAAACTCTCTTACTCCTAAAAGTTTTACCTAGAAAGCTCAAATTTCACCCAGATGTAGATGAGAAGGTGTAGAAGTGATGTGGTGGATGTTTTATGTCTGACATGAAGCATCTTGACGTTAATGATTTTCAAAAGTGGTTATATGTAAAGATGACATTTTCTGAAACTGTAGATTTTAATCTTCTAATTGAGGGGTCACTGATGAATTTTGACTTTATGGTTCTTTAGTTATAAGCTTTGAAACAGTATTTCCTCTGAAGTGATCAGGCTCTAAAAAGAGGTCGTTGATTCTCTGATAGTTTGTTGTTTCACAGACTCACCTGTCGTCGCTGCCAGGACGTCCTTGCAGAGTTTCAGCCAATGAGAGAGCTTCTCCACAGCGAGCGAGGACAGCATGTGGCCCAGCGTGTCGTGGATATCAGAGCACAGCTTTCTGTCGGTCTCCCGGTCCAGCATGCCGAACAGAACCCCCTCCAGCCCGGTTTCTGTGATGTTCAGATCTGAAGCAGAGAGAAAACAGACTCATTGATGCTCAAACAGACGAGTTTCCCATCAGGCCCCTGGTTCCCACTCACTGATCGTGGAGTCTTTGCTGTCTCCCGCTCTCTTGGCCAGACTCATGGCGTACTCGCAGACCTCCGCAGCCTCTCTCTGAGCCAGCTGTCTCAAACAGGCCACTGCAGCGCGGCGCAGCAGCAGGTGAGAGCTGCACAGGTGCACCTGCAGGGATCCACACAGCGCCGTGAGAAGTCAGGATTCAACAAACAAAAACTCACTTTCACAACTTTTGTTTCCACATGGGGGCTTACGCAGAGACACGGCACCAGGCTGGACAGGTTGACGTGTCGAGGAGCGAACATGTGCAGCTGCTGCAGGCAGGAGATGGCAGCCGCCTGCACCAGAGAGTCCGAGTGATCCTGCATGATCGCACAACCCACCAGGCAGGACGAGCGGATGGTGGAGATGGTGGCTCCGTTTCCTGAAAACAAGACGGCGATTAGGAGACAAACGGCTGCACGGGACAATCTATACGAGTGCTGGGTCATTAATCACAAATTAGATTAAATCGCAGTCTGTCCTGTTGCAATATTCTAATCACAGATACAGTTTTTGCAGCAGATGTTTTCTGTTCTACACCAGAGTTTCTCAACCAAAGAGACAAACTGTTAAAAACTACTTTTACAAAAGAAACTAAACAAGTGGTAAAAAGAGGCAAAAACAGCAAAGAGTAGCAATAAAACTTAGTTTGAGGTGGTAAAAGTTGCTAAAAAAGCAACAAAAATTGGCTTTAAATTGGGATAAACCCTGGGAATACTCAAAAAGGTAGAAAAATAAGGTCAAAAAGTGGCAAAAAACAGTGAAAAGCGTCTAAAATGGCCATAAAGCAACAAATTATAGCAAGAAAATATTGGAGGAAACTTTAAAAAATTCAGAAAGCAGCAAAAATGGTGAAAACTGATGAAAAGCAGTGGTAAAAATAAACAAAGTCAACAAAAATGGAAAGAGGATTGGGATTAAACTTGGAAAATAGTCATTTTGTTGTCTCAAAAAAATGGTCCTAAACTGGCAAATAAGAGTGAAATGTGCCAAAAATGGGAAAAACCAACAAAAATTGGCAGGAAAATTGAAGGTGAACCTGAAAATACTCAAAAGGTATTAAAAAAGGTTTAAAGGTGGCAAAATAATAATGAAAAGTGAATGAAAAGGCCAAAAAGCAGCAAATATTAGCAAAAGAAATTTTTGAGGAAACTTAAACATAATCCAGAAAGAAGCAACAATGGTGAAAAAAAAAAAAGAAAAGTTATGAAAAGCACTGAAAGTTGAAAAAATGACTATAGTACAAGAATTAAGCAAGAAAGTTGGGAATAGACTTTGGAAAATAGTCTGTTTGTTGCAAAAAAAAATTGTCCCAAAGTGGTGAAAGTGATTAAAAATGATAAAAGGAACTACAAATTGGCATCTAAATTGGGATAAATGATACTGAAAATACTCAAAAAGTAGCAAAAAATTGTCCAAAAGTGGCAAAAAAGAGTGAAAAGTTAAAAAAAATGGGAAAAAAACAACAAAATTTGGCAAGAAAATTTGGGGTGAACCTGGAAAATAGTGAGAATGTATCAATAAAAGAAGGTAAAAGTGAGTAAAATGTATAAAAAGTCCCAGTTGTAGTGGTAGTGGGTTGTTGTTGTTGTGCTGTAATTAATGAAACTGTAAGTGGGCAACAATAAGCTTTTTGAATTGAATTGAAAAACTATCAATAAAAGAAAATAGACCATTTCAAATCATTTCTGAGGTCATTTTTTGTTTATTAGTATCTTTAATTAAGTTATTTTTCTGGATGAGTCAGGTGAATGTGGAAGGTTTATCTCAGATTCCATCTTTCAACATCAATTAAAATTTTCATTTTGTTTGATTCAAAATGTCAAAAGAAGACAAATCTGAGCAGTGAAAGCTTAATTAGTTCCTAATTAAGGAAATAAATACTAAAATAACAAAACTATACTGACTCTAGAGTAGAAATACCTGCTGTAGTGAATAAAGAAGATTACACTGCCACCTGCTGGAAAAGTAAAGTGGGTATATCAGCTCTGCTTTGAGAGAGAACAGTCACCTTGTAGCTCTGGTCCCACGGTGGTGATGAGGGCCCCCAGGCATCGACCCAAACACTGGTGCACCTCGGTGTGAGACGGCGGCACCGTGAGGAGCAGAGTGAGCACCAGAGACAGAGTCGGCTCCACGTAGCCTCGGTACATGGGCCCGCTGGAGTCCACGATCAGAGCCAGAGAGTGCAGAGCCCAAGTCTGTGAGGGGGGGGGCAGACAGAGAGCTTCTGAGAAACTGAAGAGAGAAGCTTTAATCTGACAGCAGCCGCTGATTTACCTGAACCTCATGAGAGGAGCCGTCCTGAGCCAGAGCCAACAGGATGCTGACGCTGGTCTTTAAGTGCTGGCCTGAACCGATTCCTCCCACGTATCGGTGCAGACACCCCAGAGCCAGGGAGTGACCCGTCCTGGAGACCACATCACGAGCCGACTTCAGTCTGAGGGGAGGGAAAGGAATCACTGGATGATGCTTTAACATCGTCTCATTCCCAGAAAGTATCAGAAGGTTTATTAAATTTAATTTTTTGTAGATGTTTTCTGCTCTACACTAAAATTACTCGACCAAAGAGACAAATTGTTAAAAACTACCTGAGACAGAGAAACAATCTAAATGGAGAAGGTATCAAAAACAGCAAGAAGTAGCAATTAAACCAAGTTACAAGTGGTAGAAATGGTCAAAAAGCGAAAAAAAATGTGGCAAAAATTGGGGAGGAACTTGAGAAATAACCAGAAAGTAGAAAAAATCATTATGCAGCAGCAAAAATGGGTGAAAAGGGTGAAAATTGGGGGAAAAAAAACTGAAAAATAGTCAGACAGAAGCAAAAAGTGCTCAAAAAGCAGCGTAAATGATTGAAAATTGGGAGAAAAATTGAGTTACTCTAAGAAAGTTGCAGAAAATGGTCCAAAGCAACAAAAATGGGTGAAATTGGGCAAATATTGAGAGAGCAATTGATTAAAACTCAGGAAGTTGTGAAAAATACAGACAAAATTGGTGTAAAAAAGGCAAAAAAATAGAGAGAAAAAAATTGAAAATAGTCAGAAAGTAGAAAAAACTGGTCAAAAAGCAGCAAAAATGGGTTATAATGTGAAAATTGGGGAGAAAAAACTTGGAAAAATGGACAGAAAGTCGCAAAAAAGTGTTCAGAAAAGCAGCGTTTATAGGTGGAAATTTGGAGAAAAATTGAGTTACTCTGAGAAAATTGCAAAAAATGGTCAAAAGCAACAAAAAATGGGTGAAAATGGGCAAATATTGAGAAAACAATTGATTAAAACTCAGGAAGTTGTGAAAAATACAGATAAAATTGGTGTAAAAAAGGCGAAAATAGAGAGAAAAATTTGGAAAATAGTCAAAAAGTTGCAAAAAGCATCAAAAATGGGTTATAATGTGAAAATTGGGGGAAAAACTTGGAATAAATGACAGAAAGTCGCAAAAAAAGTGCTCAAAAAGCGCTAAAATGGGTAATTATTGGGAGAAAAATTGAGTTACTCTAAGAAAGTTGAAAAAAAAAGTTTAAAAGCAACAAAACTGGGTGAAAATGGGCAAAAAATTTGAGGGAAATTGAGTTATACTCAGGAAGTTGTGAGAAAACAGACAAAAATGGGTGAAAAGAGGCGAAAATAGAGAGAGAAATCTGGAAAATAGTCAGACAGTCACAAAAATTGCTCAAAAAGCAGCATAAAAGGGTGAATATTGGGAGAAAAACTGAATTATTTAAGAAAATTGAAAAAAAAAAAGTTTAAAAGCAACAAAAATGGGTGAAAATGGGCAAATATTGTCGGAAAAATTTAGTAATACGCAGGAGGTAGTGAATAAAACAGACAAAAATGGGTGAAAAGGGGCAAAAAGTATTAAACAATATAAGTGAAAGTGATTAAAATAGTAAAATTAGCCACAAGCAGCAAAACTTGTATTGAGTCCATAGAAATGAACATACTTTTCCTGACATTTCTGTTTTTAAATCTCTTTTTTATTGATCTTATGTTATATTCTAATTTTCTGAGACACTGATATTTTGGCTTTCATTAAAATAAAATAATAAATAATTTCATCTATATTCAATGAGTCTTTATAAAATCTTTGTTTACCTTTCTGAATTGAGTGAGCAAAAATATGCACATGTTGATTCAGAAAGTTTCTTTTATGGATATTTTTGTTTGTTTTTTACAGAAATCCTTCATTTCTCCCACGTTTGTGTTTTTTCTGAGTCAAAATGAGAATAATTTTAAAAATATAAACCATCCTCTTCAGTAAATCAGGTGATATCAAACAGGAAAAACTGGCTGAATGAATCCAGAGTGACTCACTTGTCGAAGCTGGTCTGTGCCATCCTGGCGATGAACGTGGCCTCTCCCACCACCTGAGCCATCCTCCCTAACGCTTCCCCGGCCGCACAGCGCAGGATGGGGTTGGGATTATCCAGCGCCCCCATCACCAGAGCCAGAGCCGACTTACGCACCTCCTCTGGACCCAGGGTGCTCTTGTTCTCCGCCAAACCCTTCAGTCAGGAGGAGAGGAGCTTCATCAACACACCGACTGAATATTTAAGGGTGAAACGTGGAATTAAACCTCGTGTGGGTCCTGATGTTTACACACACCTTGAGGGCGCTCAGCACCGCAGTGAAGATGTTCAGCTGAACGGCCTGCTGCCGAACTCCTTTGGCCTGTTTGATGCACTCGGCAAAATGATCCAACATCTGCAGCCTGAAACCACACGAGAACTCAAGAACATCAAAACAGACACTTTTTCAAACACACTTTTTCTCACCGTTGTCTCGATTTTCCCTACAAAGTCAAGTCCAGCCCGTCTATACATTCAATAACCACGGCTACAAGCTGATGCTACTCAATTATGTCTTAATGCAGCTTAACAAAATTTAAAAGCTATAAATCATCCAAAAGAAGAAAAACATAATTTTTCTTATTTTACCCTTTTAAAAATAAAAAAAGGAGTTAGTTGACACAACAATACACTAATACTTATACTTATATTAATACATTGGACAGTTCTTGGCCCAATTCCAGAAGTTTCTGCATGGATCTCCTTAGATGACAGATAATCACCCATGTAGTAACTATCCAAGAGAAGGTTTGTATCTATTAGCTTAATTTTTTTAAGCCATAATTCCACATTTTTATGAGTCTCCATCTCAAAATTTGGATGTTTTGTCCAATAATTCCCATTTTTTATCCCTTAATTTTGACAATTTCCTGAAATTTTGATTATTTTTTATCCCATGATTCTAAATTTTTATGAGTCTCCATCTCAAAATTTTGATTTTTGTCCAATGAGTCCAATTTTTTATCTTTTAATTTTGACAATTTCTCAAAATTTTGATTTTTTTTAACCCATAATTCCAAATTTTTATCTCAAACCTTTAAGTCTCCATCTCAAAATTTTGATGTTTTGTCTCATGATTTTAATTTTCTATCTCTTAATTTTGACAATTTTGATTTTTATTTATGCCAAACTTCCAAATCTTTATCTCAAACCTTTAAGTTTCTATCTTAAAATCTTGATTTTTTGTCCCATGATTCCAATTTTTATCACAAACCTCTAAGTCTCATCTCAAACTTTTGATTTTTTATCCCATAATTCCAAATTTTTATTAGTCTCCATCTCAAAATTTTGATTCTTGTCCCATGATTCCAATTTTAGATCTTTTAATTTTGACAATTTCTCAAAATTTTGTTCATTTTTCCCCCATAATTTCAGCTCTTTATCTCATACCGATAAGTCTCCATTTCAAAATGTTGTTTTTGTCCCATAATTTTAATTTTCTATCTCTTAATTTTGACAATTTTGATTTTTATTTATGCCAAACTTCCAAATTTTTATCTGAAACCTTTAAGTCTCTATCTCAAAATTTGGATTTTTTGTCCCATGATTCCAAGTTTTATTCACTTAATTTTGACAATGTCTCAAAATTTGGATTTTTTTTATCCCATAATTCCAAATCTTTATCTCAAACCTCTAAGTTTCTATCTTAAAATCTTGATTTTTTGTCCCATGATTCCAATTTTTATCACAAACCTCTAAGTCTCATCTCAAACTTTTGATTTTTTATCCCATAATTCCAAATTTTTATTAGTCTCCATCTCAAAATTTTGATTCTTGTCCCATGATTCCAATTTTAGATCTTTTAATTTTGACAATTTCTCAAAATTTTGTTCATTTTTCCCCCATAATTTCAGCTCTTCATCTCACACCGATAAGTCTCCATTTCAAAATGTTGTTATTGTCCCATGATTTTAATTTTCTATCTCTTAATTTTTATTTTTATTTATGCCATACTTCCACATTTTTATCTCAAACCTTTAAGTCTCCATCTCAGAATTTTGATTTTTTATCCCATAATTCCAATTTTTTATCTCTTAATTTTGACAATTTCTCATAATTTTGATTATTTTTTATCCCACAATTCCAATTTTTTATCTCTTAATTTTGACAATTTCTCATAATTTTGATTATTTTTTATCCCACAATTCCAAATTTTTATTAGTCTCCATCTCAAAATTTTGATTCTTGTCCCATGATGATCCCATAATTCCAAATTTTTATCTCAAACCTCTAAGTCTCATCTCGAACTTTTGTTTTTTTTGTCCCATGATTCCAATTTTTTATGTCTTAATTTTGATAATTTCTCAAAATTTCGATTTTTTTGTTCCTTAATTCCAATTTTTTATCTCTTAATTTTTTGACAATTTCTCAAAATTCTGATTTTTTATCCGGCAATTCCAAATTCTAAGATCTTGATTTTGACAACTTCTCATAATTTTGCCCACATTATCTTAAAATCTAGATTTGAATCACGGACATTTGACTTTTCTCTCAAAAGGTGGTGACTTTTTTTTTGGCCAGGTGGTTTATGTTGTGTATTGTTGTAAAAATGAAGGGAAAACTAATGTGAAAATTTCTGAGACGACGTAATCGACTCCTTTCGTTCAGCTTCAGCTCTGACCTGTGTTTGAAGGAGACGTGAGGGAAAACCACTCCGAACAGAGCCACCGAGGCGTCGATCACCGACACGCCCAGAGGGAGGGGCCCAGGGATGGCTTCACCTACGGGGACGCGCAGGTAGATGGAGGAGGGGTCGTGCTCCAGGGCGCCGCTGCCGGACGCACTGTTGGGCTGCAGCTGTTTGGGAACAATCACACGATTCACATCTCGAAGCTCACGCTGTTAAAGCGACACGACCGACGTTTTCTCACCTGATCCTCGATGGACTTGTGGTCGGTCTCCTGAAGCCACGAACCCATGAGCACGCTGTCGTCATAGTGACAGAGAGAGCGCAGCAGCGAGGTGGTGGTGTTGGCAGAGTTATCCGTCAGAGTGAACTCAGCCACCAGCTCCCTCAGGAGGGCGTTGAAGCTGCCTGCAGGGGGCGACAAACCCTTTAAAACAACAACCAAACGTGCTGGTAGCTTCTCCTACATTATGAGGGGAGACGGCGTTACCTTCGTACGTCTTCGGCGGTAAAAGAGCGAGGATGTCGTACAGACGGAGCCTCACCATGGCTGCGCTCGCTTTCAGGTGAGCGCCGTGGACTTTGATGATGGCGGGGACGCTACAAGAAAATCATGAAAAAGCATCACAATCTCACTTTCAAACCCTTCATCCATCGTTTGATGTTTTTAAATCTTGTTGGACGACACTCACTGAGACATCATGGTCATGGCGCATTCGATCGGCGTCATGAGTCTGCGGATCACGTCCTCCGTCAGCAGCTCGGGGCAGTGAGCGACGAAGCTGCGCATGGCTGCAGAAGAAGAAAACAGAGCATTAGAAGGATGGCTGATTTTACGGCAGCGGTTTCCAAACTTTGTGTGGCCGTGATCCCAATTTTATGTCACAAATTTAATTATGTGGCATTATTAGGCGAGCCAGCTGCTCTCAGGACAAAAGAGTTTTTCTTCCTGTTTTTACTGGCACTTACAGGAGTTGAAAAAAAAGTTTGAACTTGTCTTTGTTGAACTTTTTTTCTCCTTATTAATGTTAAAAATTTGACATAAAAAGTCAAATTTTAAGTTCAAGAGCCAGAATTTTAGGATGGACACTTGAAGGTATGGGACAAAAAGTGGCAATTAAAAAAAGTTAAGTCAAATTGTGTGATTATTCCAAAAGTTTGAGAAGTAGAGTCAAATTTTAGAGAAAATCAAGTCAAAATTTTGGGTAAAAAAAAAGTCAAAATTTTAAGAAGTACGTCAAAATTTAGAGAGAAGACTTTTGAGCTATGAGATTAAAAGTCAAAATTTGAGAAGGAAACCTGAAGGTATTAGATAAAATACATCAAAAATTTCAGATAAAAGTCAAATGTCAAAGATTCCAATCTAAATTTTAAGATAATGAAGTCAAAATTATGAGAAATTGTCAAAATCAAGGAATAAAAATTTTTAATGATGGGATAAATAGTCAAAATTTTGAGATGGAAACTTGAAGGTATGTGATAAGAATTTAGAATTAAGAAATAAAAAATAAAAAGTATGAGAAAAGTCTCTCTTTTTTTTAGATTAAATGTCAAAATTATGAGATTGATCCAAAGTTTGAGATGGAGACTCAAAATTTTGTGACGTAAGTCAAAAGTTTGAGGGTAAAAGTTGAAATTTTAAGATAATAAAGTCAAATTATGAGTAAAAACAGTCAAAATTACAAGATAGTCTTTTTTTTTTTACTAGAAAATGTTGAAAATCTGATATTCTCTCACAAATTTGAGTTCATATGGGAAAAAATTAAAATATGTCAACAAAGCCAGTTTTAAATTTTCGATGCAGGCGACACAGACTCAGGAGAGTCAGTGTCTCCTGTCAGAGCCTCATTCCTGCAGAAAAGAGGATAAAAATGAAGATGCTTCTTTACCGCACAGAGCTCCAGCTCGACCCTCCAGCGTCACCTGCCAGGTGAAGGAGTCTCCTCGGGCTTTCTCCGCCTCCAGCTCCTTCTGAGAGCGAGGGAACACGTTCCTCCACAGCAGGAGCATCTTTGGGAGGTGGTAGCGAACCAGGGAGGGACCTGGGAGAAACAGCGAGATGTTACAGCGACAGGTTAAAGGTAAAGAAAAGGTGAAACCAGGACTGAGAAACTCACCCAGAGTCATGAGCGCGCCCAGCAGCAACCAGCCGGCCTGCGTACGCTGCAGAGACAAACGACTGTTCTGAGCCGCCGTCCTCAGGAGATCTTCAGCGATACTCACCACCAGCTGTGAGAAAACACAGAAACACACCTGAGTGACTCTATAATTAAGGGAACATTTCACATCCATGGGATAAACTTACCAATTTTACAAAATATTGATTTCAAGCAATGACCAATTTTACATTGAGTCATTTAACACAGAAAGTTGATACCCTTCATAAATAATTTGGCAAAAAAAAAATGCAAATTGTGTATTTGAATTTGCAGTTTTGGTGCTGCCCGAGTTCTTAAATGTCAAGTTTCCCCTTCAAAATTAATACTAAAATACCTGTTTGCTTTTATTATTTTCAGCATTATTTGTTCAAAGTAATCATTTAAATAAGAAAAAGCTGTTTAAAAAACTATTCAAATATTTAATACCCATAAAATTATTCACTTTGTATATGTCTGAGAAATCTGTGTCAACTGTGTTACCCAATGAAAAAATATGTTTTAAAGTCACATGACTCAAACCATATGAGGTCACCGCCTTTTTGGTGGGAACTTTGGAGAAAGTTTGATATTTTTTAACTCCTCCTCATCAATATTTCATCCAAATGTTTGTCTGTGAATGGTGCGATTTAATTGTTCGTCAACTGTGTTATCGACATTTTCTTATGTAACTACTGTAGATGTTAAAATGAAAAAACGTAAAGAACTAGCACAGAAATAAGAGCTGATGGAGGTCAGGTGGAGACAAATACAAGGTTTATAATCAGCACAAGAGACAAAAATTGAGAAAATGTCAATATGTGTTACCTGTCAGCTGTGTTACGTGTGTTTTTGTGCCATAATTCTCTCAAATGTTGAATAAACTGTGATTTAAATGATGTGGGGACATTTCAGGAGAACTGATGTAATAGTGTTGAGTTACTCTGAATTCAGTGTAATATGAATGTATATTGAAAAAAGTCACAACTTTTGTCTGTAACAAAGTTGACAAAATACTGAACCATTTCTTTTTTTTACAATTTAAATATCTAAGAATTCATCATATATTAATTGATGAATTTAGTACATTCCAGGTATATACTATTCAAACACATAGAACATTAATCAACTGTAGCACGATTTTTTTCACTTTTTGCCACACCTGAAATGTTTCCCTTAACCCTTTGGGGTCAATGGACGCGCGGGCGCCTCCAAATGATGTGACCGATTTTAAGACGAAGTGGGAGCAAGAAGCAGCCTCGCTGAATCACGGTTTCAACTCTTGTTGAAAGTGTAGATATAAAACTATTTGCCAGTTTTTGAATTGTGTTGATAAGTGAAGTAAATCCAGAGATATCATGAATCATATATGCCCTACTTTTTATTGACTATTGTGGCGTTCGGTGCAGCATGAGACGGTAAAAAGTAGTGATTCTGTTGAGGGCGAGAGTAAGCCCTAGCAAACAAATATCTCTCTCTCTCTCCCACACACACATACACACACGCACACACACGCACAAAAACACTATACTATTTTCCTATTGGGTGAAAGTGCACAACATCAGCCAATCACAAAAATTGTATGGTTGCTATGAGTGTGGGGAAGATTTTGAGTGACGGACTCGGTAGCGGAATAGCGAGTGAAATTGAGGCAGATTTGTGAAATTTACTGTGTTTGGATGAGAGACAGGTCCAAGAGAAGGGGTGAGGACTTTGAGTATAGAGAGGTTGATCTGTCTTTTGTTTTGAATGAGGATTGAAAGGAGGATGAGGATGTGTGCACACAGCATCTAACTTGGGGGTCTGTGTTGCACAGATAATTTTTTCTAAATTTGGACTTTTTTAGAATTTATCATTCAAATTTGCATTCTAAGTTATGAAAATTATTTTTTACGTATGTCTGTAGGTGCGGCTCCTGATGGTTTGTAATAGTTGTAAATAATTGTGCAAAAACGCCTGGAAATTTCCTTCATTTTTTTGCAGACAGTTGTATATTACAGTGTTTAATGATTAATATTTACAGTGTTTTTTAACATTTACATTGTATTTTGTCATTTTAAGTTATGAAAAGGATTCGTTACAAATGCTTGTGGTCCCTAGAGCAAAAAAATCAAACTTTTTCTTACTTGGATTTTGTAAAATTTTGCAATTTTAGGTCCAGTGTGCTCACACAGTTTGTAAAAATGAGTAGATATGAGTAAATTCAAACAGGTGGGGTTGTGCTGAAAAAAAGGAAACCAAGCAAGGCCAGGCAAACATTTTTTAAGGTGAAATATGAAGGTAAAATCAAAAGTAGGCAAAAACGGCCAACTGACCCCTTGACTCCAGAGGGTTAAATATAGAATCACTCATCTGTAACCTCATGAAGCAGAAACCACACACACACCTTTCCCTTGGAGTGAGGGATTCCCAGAGGACACTGGTGGACTCCTCCCAGCAGCGCCGCCATGGCGAAGCTGTACCCGCTCACGGCCTCGGGCGAGCTCTTCAGGTTGTTGATTCTCTCTGCGCAGCGGTCCAGCAGCGGGGTCAGCTGATAGGGCAGCGCCACGGCGACGCAACGCAGGCACCACGCCGCCGCCAGACGAGCCGCCATGCTGGGGTGAAGCAGCACGGAGGTGACGGTTTCTAGAAGACCTGAAGAAGAGAGACGGGAGGAAACTGTGAGTCTGGATCGAGCTCCGTTACTCTGTAAGGTCACATCCAGAGTTTTATCCTGAGAACATTCATGATTTAAACATTTTAGCCGCTCAATTTTAGTTTAAATATTTTTATTGAAGTATCAATGATGAAAAATTCAATGTTACAGACATTTTCCTTTTTTTTTTTTTTTTCTTAAATCAAATCAGGGAAAACAAAAATAATGAGCAAACTTACAGTTACATGAAATGAACAACAACTGTAGCAACACAAAAAGAAAAGAAACAGTTCTTAAATGCTACCCACCCCTCCCATCTCCACCCTCACCCACCCACCCCGTCGGGATTTTACTTTCTGCCACTTCGAAGGAGGCCGTTAAAGTTAATTAGAGTTTACTTTGTTTTATTAATATACTGAACCAGGGGAGCCCAAGTTTTATTGTATTGTTCTAGATTGTTTAAGAGTGAGAGCCGAATTCTCTCCATATGTGAGAGTTGAACCATTTCTTCTAACCATATTTTGACAGGTGGAACCATTGCTTTTTTCCAAAACAGTAATATGAGCTTTTTAGCTGTTATAAGTCCATAGAACAGTAGCTGCCACTGATATTTATTTAACTGGAAAGTTCGGTCAGAAATACCAAATAGCACTAATAGGGGGTCGGGTTTCAAAATTACATGCAACATTTCCGAAAGAGTGTTGAATATACAGGACCAAAACAGAGTTAATCTTGGGCATTAGCCGCTCAATTTTGAAGAAAAGTGATTCAAACTTTTCTCTTCTTATCTCAACAGAAAAGCAGATTAAACCAGACAAACACACGACTTTTGACGTTGTTATAAGATCGATAAGAAAACAAACAAATGTCCTGTTCACTCTCAAACTTAAAGCAAAAGTCAAGTCAAGTCAAACTTTATTTATGTAGCACATCTTAAAACAACCTGAATCTGAAAATAATTTAAAACAGAAGCTAGGTAAAACAAAAAAACGCAACAAACAGCACAAAAGCAAAATAAAAAATTGGAAGTTTTGCTCAACTGGCATTAAATTATAAAGAAACAAAGAATAAAATCTCCTGTTTTCTTGCAAAAACTTAAGACTAAGCAAGTCTTTGTTTTAAATCTAGATAGAAGTGTCTAGTCCAGAAAAAAAATCTTGTTTAAAGATTTAAAAACAAAAAATGCTGCATGAATTATTACACGTGAGTATGAACTTCTTTTGTTTCTTAAAATTAGAAAAAAAAATCCCAATTTCAAGACACGAAATCTTGTGAAAGCAAGTCAGGTGTCACTTTTTTACTCTTAATATCTTGATATTTTTTTCTTTTTCTGCAAAATAAGAGAAAAAAACCTGATAAACATTATTATCAATGCTCAATTTTTCAACTTCTCCTGTTTAAATTTAGCTGTTTTCTGTTCATTTGCAGTGTTTTTTCTCCACTAAACCTCTAAAAATCCAATTCTCTGTTAGTGTTTTTCTTCAATTTAAACTGTTTTTCTCTCACATAACATGCAGTAAATTTGAAATAACTTTAGATATTGAAAGTTATCAAAGTGTGTAAGAAAAAAATGGGCCAAAGCAAAATAGTCCAGGTAAACATTTTGGGTCTCAGGCCCTCGAGGGGTAATATCTTTTTTTCTTTTTTTATCTTTTTCTTAAAAATAAGAGAAAAAATCTCATAAACGTTACTGTACATGTTTGTTAATGTTCCATTTTTCAACTTCTCCTGTTAAAATTTTGCAATCTGTTCATTTGAAGTGTTTTTACTACAGTAAATCCCTAAAATCCAATTCTCTGTTTGTGTTTTTTTTTTTTTTTATTTAAACTGTTTTTCTCTCACATAACATGCAGTAAATTGGAAATAACTCCAGATATTGAAAGTTATCAAAGCGTTTAAGAAAAAAAAGTGGCCTAAGCACTTACTAATAGGAAAGTTTTCAACATTTTATGGTCAAGATAAGCAAAATAGTCCAAGTCATTAATATTTAAAAAGTTTCTGGTTTTGTTTTTGTCTCATCAACTAGTTCAAAGCTTTGAATCGTAGTAAAATAATTTATTAGCCTTATTATGAGTCTGATTAAGTAGAAAATGTCTTATATTAAGATGTATAAAAAAAGAAATGATGCCTTTGTGTCTTTTAAGGGATATTAAAAATTGCCAATAGTGTGAGAAAATTGTACATGTCAAGATTTTTGAAGTAAGATTAATGTGTAGATAGACGTGTCCTTGATTAACCAGATGAAATGTCACATAATCTGATTCTAAGTGACTGAATTTATCTTGTGTTACCTAAAAAGTGACAGCAGCTGAGTTTTAAAATGTGAAATCTCACCGATGGACGGCTCCTGGATGAGCGGTGACGCCGTGGCGCTCAGACTCTGCACCAAACTGCCGAGCTCCTTCAGGGCGCACACCATCACGTGCTGACTGGCCGAGACGTCGGCGGCTCCCGCTTTGTTCTCGCCGCTCATATCGTTCACGACGGCCTCTGCAAAAACATCCCAAAGCACGAGAAAGACACTCAACACGAAGACGGAGACGTTTTAAAGTCAGGTCGTGTTCTGCAGAGATGAAGAAAGTGGCCTGAACTTTTCTCCTCTAACACGTTTTATGAGCTGTTTGATAAAAGTATCAGCCACATTTGTCCATTTTCTGCAATCACACAACAAAAAAACACAAAGATTTCCTTCAGAACAGAGAAACACTGCACAGCTTTACCCCACAAACACTCAGATCTGAGGATTTTTTTTTTTACCACGTATCAAAGACACAGCACAGAGAAACGTTTTGATTACAGGTGAAATGTGGCTAAATAAAGTTGAAATTTACCAACATGTTAAATCCTCAGAGCTTCAAAAAGCAGAATAAAGACAGTGTGGAAAGACAGAAGTGAAGGCAGAGACTCAAACACAAGTTCACTGTAAAACCCAAGACTCAAAATGATGAGTTACATTTGTTGAGTTGTTAAAAATCTGCAGCTCTATAATAAATAATTAAAAAATTCATTTTACCTTTGTTTCAAGTGAAGACTTGAATTAATTGTGAAGCTGCAAATTTCCCATTTCACACTTGAGTCCAGAAAGACTCACTGAAAAACACTTTTAGTTTACTTTACTTATGAATACACTCAAAAAAAATTACTGTAAATGTACGAGGAAATTTCATAATAGTTTAAAACAATATCCAACTGTATTATTGCTTCAAAGAAAGAAAGTAGTAACTACATTTATTTTTGGATTGCATTATGGTAATAAGAAGGTAAGAGCAAAAATAATCTAATTGCAATTATTATTTCTTATATTGCAATTGCGATTTTTTTGTGCGATTATTTTTAAGCTCCCATCTTATGTATATTTTTAAACAAACACATCGTTGAACATGAACAGTTTCATTAATTACAGCACAACAACAACAACAAACCACTACCACTACAACTGGGACTGATTTTTACACATTTTGACCACTTTTACCTTCTTTTTTTTGCCACTTTTTGCAACAAACTATTTGCAATTTTTGTTAACTTTGCCCATTTTATCACTATTTTCACCATTTTTGCTACTTAATGAATTTTATAAAGTTCCCTCCGAAATGTTTCTTGCCAATTTTTGTTGCTTTATGGACATTTTAGTCACTTTTCACTCTTTTTTGCCACTTTTCGATCATTTTTTGCTACTTTTGGATTATTTGCAGGTTTTATCCCAATTTAAACACCAGTTGTTGCTTTATTGGCAATTTTTTACTACCTCAAACTAAGTTTTATTGCTACTCTTTTATGTTTTAAATGCAAAATTGAGGTATGAATTGCTTTTAAAGAGGAAAAAAAACAGGTCCTTATATCAGGACATTTTTCTAATTTTAAGAAACTAATAGAGAAATTTTTTCCTAACCTACTGTCAAATTATTTTTTACTCATTACAAGCAATTCAGATATCATTTTTTATCTTTAAATAACTCGAAATGAGACGTGTTTCTGGACTTGTCAGTTGAATGTGGCTCAAATCGAGACTAAAAAGACAATTTTGACTAAAAGATAAGACAAACTCTTGCTTAGGTTTCAGTTTTTGTAGTGTAGACTGGTTTTCCAAGCTTTGAAATACAGTATTATACTGTAAAAATAATAAATAATACAGTACGTGCACTGTAAAATAACCGCTTCCTTTTTACTGTTATTTTATGGTGAATTTTTTTTAGCATATTAAGTTGTTTGAACTAAATCACAAGTACATGTAACACAATGTATCAAGTGGTAAAGATTAAGTAAATGTCGTTGTCTACACACAAAAACTATTCCACTTTACCTGACTAAGTTTTTTTAAGGCAATAAGTTTGAAAGATTTTTTTAACAAAAGTTTACTTATTGGGTTTTACAGTGCAAGACTGACTTCCTTCACTGCTGCAGGAAATCATTTTGTACGATTTTCTGCAGAAATTTTTCACTTATGTGTGATAAGATTAATTTGAACAACTCTTGAAACACACAAAAAGACACATTTTTCTGTATTTTTCCATCAGTTTAAAGGTTCAAAAGCAGATCAGAGTAAGATCATCCTTCCTGAACGAGGCGAGGAAAATTCAAAAAGTGTTTTCATGAAGCAGAAAAAATGCAAACGTGCAGGAACTGAATGTTTTGTTGCCGTATGTGTCTGTGAATTAAAGGCTCATGCACGTTATTTTACTATTGTTATGCGTTAACTCAATGTGGATTCGCAGGCAAACAGCCATGCAGTAATGCTAGTGATGGATGATGTTACTATAGTGACACTTAAAGAAGAAGAAGAAGGAGTCAAAAACATGCACAAAGCAGAAACAGAAGACGCCATGTCTGCACATAAAAAGTCAGAAAAGAAACCGCCGCCCATGCACACACAAGCGTAAACCATGCAGAAGTGAAAAGCTGAATTAAAAGTGATGATAATGGATGAGTACTTACTCTGTAATGCTCTGAACCGTGATATTTCCCCCCCATCCTCCTTACCCACAGCCCTCATTTGCTTGCTGATGGCTTGGCAGATTTCTTTGCCGGCTGCGATTTGAGCTTTTTCTCCCAGCAGGCCCCCGAGGGTGGCGCGCAGCATGAAGGAGACGCAGCGGCGCGAGTACACGGCCTCCACGTGAGTCTGCGTGGCCCGAGGGTGGGACACCAGGTCCAGGACGTGGGACAGGAACGTGGCGAAGTTACGCTCCAGCCACTGACCGCCGAGCGTCGTCACAAACACGACGTACGCCTGAGGAGACAAAGAAGACGTGGTCAGTTTAGACAGTTAAGAAAAAAACTCCTGAACGAAGGTTGGAGGTAGATCTTCAGATGCAAAAAGAAGACAGAACCTCCTCTTTCTTTTTTTACCCTCTGAATCCAGCATAAATCCAAAAAGCTGAATTTTTCACCTTGAAACAGTCTCAGTCTAATCTCGTTCATCTCTGCTTCAGTGAAAGAGCAGTCGTCATTCTCAGAGAAGCTAAACTCTGACAAACATACAACCCCAGGTCAAATGAAGTTTAGACATGACACAAAAGGAAAATAAAAACAAAATACAATGATTTTCAAATCCTGTTAAATCCAATAAACTTTGTTGTTATTTTGCAAATATTCACTCATTTTGAATGTGATGCCTGCATCATGTTCCTAAAAAGCTGAGACAGGTTCATGTTTCCCTCTGTGTTTCATCACTTTTCCTTTAACAACACCCAATAATCGTTTGTGAACTGAGGAAACTAATTGTTGAAGCTTCGGAGCTGGAATTCTTTCACAATTTTGTTGATGTTGTTTTATTTTGTGCTTCATAATGTTCCACACATTTTCAATGGGAGACAGGTCTGGACTGCAGGCAGGTCAGTGTAGTAGCTGCACTCTTCTACTACGGAGCCACGCTGTTGTAACAGGAGCAGAATGTGTCTTGGTTTCATTGTCTTGCTGAAATAATCAGGGACGTCCCTGAAAAAGACAAAGTGTCTTGGATGGCAGCAGATGTTGCTCCAAAACCTGTTTGTACCTTTCAGCATTAATGCTGCCTTCACAGATACTGGGACAGTTACCCATGATGCCATGGGGCACTAACACACCCCCATACCATCACAGATGCTGCTTTTGAACTTTGTGCTGAGAACAATCCAGATTGTCCTTTTCCTCTTTGGTCCTGAGGACACCACGTCCATGACTTCCAAAAAGAGTTCTGCAGCGTTTGTGTGTGTTGTTGATGTGTGACTTTGTCTTTGCATGGTAGAGTTTGAACTGTCACTTGTAGATGTAGTGATGAACTGTGTTAACTGACAATGGTTTTCTGAAGTGTTCCTGAGCCCACGTGCTAATATCCTTTACACAATGATGTGGGTTTTTAATGCAGCGCCGCCTGAGGGGTCAAAGGTCACGGCCATTCAATGTTGGTTTTGGGCCTTGCTGCTTACGTGCAGAGATTTCTCCAGATTCTCTGAATCTTTTGATGATATTATGGTCTGTAGATGATGAAATCCATCAATTCCTGCAGTTGGACAAAGTTGAGAAACATTGTTCTTAAACTGTTGGACTATTTGCTCACACAGTTGTTGACAAAGTGGTGAACCTGGCCCCAACCATGACACTCACCTGTTTCTAATGAACCTGTTCACCTGTGGAATGATCCAAACAGCTGTTTTTTCAGGATTCATCAACTTTATCAGACTTTTGTTGAACCTGTCCCAGCTTTTTAGGAGCGAGTTGTAGGAATATTTGCGTAGAAACATTGAAGTTAGTCAGTTTGTCTCACCTGTGTCACTCCCACCCGGACCTCCCTGCTGACCGAGCCTCCCCCCTTCAGCATCTCCCCGCCGCTCTTCAGGAAGCCGGACCCCCCTCGCAGGAAACCAGTGGCCATGAGCTCCAGCACTTCCTCCAGAGTGGCTCGCTTCACGTTCTGACGCATCACTGAGGAGGAGGAGAACAACCATCGTCATGGAAGAGAAACGGTGTCTGATATTCTGAATCGACTCTTCGACTCACCAGCTGCTTGTTTGGGCATCAGCGCCGTCGCCATGACCGTTCCCAGGAGTTTGGCCACCGCCACCCGGACGCCGTAGTTGGATCCTTCCAGAGCTTTGAAGCAGAGCGTGGCCACGTTCTCCAGCTCGGTCGTCCACATGAAGACGGCCTCGTTCTGCAGCTCCAACAGACACTGATCCACAGAGAAGAGTTCAGACGTTTTCAAACATCTACAAACTCAAGTTTCAAATAAAGTTTTGATCCTCCACAAAGAGAGAAGTCGTCAGTCTCTGTTTGAACGTATTCAATCGTTTTTCAGATTTTTTATCTCACTTGAAACATTTTTACTGCAGAATAATGAGATTTCAAAAAAACTGAGCCATGATTCCTTTTTCTTCTCTTTCCTTTGGGATGTATTTCTTTTTTTCCTTCCTTTCTTTCTACTTTTCCTTTTTTCCTTCCATACATTTTTAAACCTACTTCCCTCCCTTTCTCTTCCTTTCCTTCCATTTCTGCCTCCATTCCTTAATTTCCAGCCCTTCTTCCTTCCTTTCTTTCTACTTTTCTCTCTTCTTTCCTTCCTTCTTTTTGCCCTCTTGTATCGTTCCTTCCATTATTTCTTCCTACTCCCCTTCCCTTCCTTTCAACCTTTTCTTCCTTTCCCTTCTTCCCTCCTTCCTTACCAGATACCTTCCTTACTTCCTTCCCTTCCTCAATAGTTTCCTTATTTTCTTTTCCTTTCCTTTCTTTCCATGATAGATTCCTTCCTTCTTTTCCTTCCTTTTCTTTTCCTTCCTTTCCTTTCCTTCCTTTCTTTTCCTGCCTTCCTTTCTTTTCATGATAGATTCTTTCCTTTTCTTTTCCTTCCTTTCCTTTCCTTCCTTCCTTTTCCTTCCTTCCTTTCTTTTCATGATAGATTCTTTCCTTTTCTTTTCCTTCCTTTCCTTCCTTCCTTTTCCTTCCTTCCTTTCTTTTCATGATAGATTCTTTCCTTTTCTTTTCCTTCCTTCCTTTTCCTTCCTTCCTTTCCTTTCATGATAGATTCCTTCCTTTCTTTTCCTTCCTTCCTTTCCTTTCCTTTATTCCTTTCCTTTCAGAATACAATCCTTCCTTTCCTTTCATGATAGATTCTTTCCTTTTCTTTTCCATCCTTCCTTTCCTTCTTTTCCTCTCCTTTATTCCTTTCCTTTCATGATAGATTCTTTCCTTTTCTTTTCCTTCCTTCCTTTCCTTTCATGATAGATTTCTTCCTTTCTTTTCCTTCCTTCCTTTCCTTCCTTTCCTTTCCTTCATTCCTTTCCTTTCATGATACAATCCTTCCTTGTCTTTCCTTCCTTCCTTTCTTTCCCTTCCTTCCTTCCTTCTTTTCCTTCCTTCCTTCCTTCCTTCCTTTCCTTTCCTTCATTCCTTTCCTTTCATGATACAATCCTTCCTTTTCTTTCCTTCCTTCCTTCCTTTCTTTTCCTTCCTTCCTTCCTTTCCTTTTCTTTCCTTCCTTCCTTCTTTTCCTTCCTTCCTTCCTTCCTTCCTTTCCTTTCATGATAGATTCCTTTCTTTCCTTTTCTTCCCTTCCTTTCTTCCTTGCTTTCTGTCCTCACTATTTTCCTCCTTTCCTTCCTACCATTTTTTTCTACCATATTTATTTCCTACCCTATCATATCCCTTTCTTCCTTCATTTCACCCTTCTTTCCTTCATCCTTCTCTTTTCCTACCTTTCTTCCTTCCCTCCTTCTTAAAATTTCAGGTTAAAATATCCTGATTCTGAAAATCAATCCTGATCAAACCCAGATCCTGATCCTGTCAGAAAACTATCCTGACATCTTTTGCTCACATCGCCCCCTGGTGGAGAACATGTTTTTTGGTCAGAGTTTGTTGATGTTTATGCAGAAAACTGATCATGTGGAAACAGAAACACCTGAGGAACAGGTGACCTTTGATTTATCCGTCTGTGATTATGGGACAAAGATATTTGATCACACACTCCAAACTGACTTCACCAACCTTGGCCACGGCGCAGCGCACCGCCATCGACCTGTCTGTGAGCAGCGAGCGAGCGTTCTTGTAAATATCTCTGTGACACGACGCTGCAGCTCCACCCAAACCGCTCAGCACCTTCTGCAGACTGAGGAGAATCTCCCCTCGACCCTGAGACTGAAAACAGAGCGAACAGAAGCAGAGTTTAAAGAAATAACGCAACTTATTAAACCATTTTCTTCTGCTGTGTTTAAGCAGAAAAGACTCGTACCTCTGCGCTTTTTAACGCCTTTAACAGATTGTTGATGGTGTCTGGAAAGGAGCTTCCCAGCATCCTGCCCATCTTCTCATAAAACGCTCCGACACACGCCACGGCAGCGCTGCAAGGAGAGACAGAATAGTTAGAAGAAAAACAAATCACAGCTTTAGATAACGTAAACGGATTAACCCTTTAACTTCATGTGAGAAAAGGTAACGTTTGATAGGATGAACTTCAGGGTAGATGAAGCTCTCTCTGTCTAGTTTTTACTTCTTTTAATGTGTAACTTGATGCTTGAATTGTGTGGTGACTCTTTTGGATTTACTGAGTCAATAAAATCCCTTTCTATCCATCTAGAGTAATGAAAAAATAAAGTTATAATAACAAAAAAAAAGAGCTTACAGTTTGGTGGGCAGGTAAGCAGGAGTGTCGTCTTTGCTCTTGATGATTTCATTGCATTTATCCAGAGTCTGGAAAACCGTGAATGTGTCGCCGATGCTGTAAAGCGTCGCCAGGTTTTTGGCGAGCAGTTTTCTGGTCGGTGGACCTGGAGCGCTGCTGATCAACCCCGTCAGCTGTTCCACCAACTTCTTCTGCTTCTCCTTCACATCCACCTGCACGAACATCCAGAGTAAAGATGTAAAATGATTCAAGTGTTAACAAATTAATGGCCCTTTTCCACTGACTCGCCTTGGCCCTACTCTACTCGCCTCTACTCAGTTTGTGTTGCGTTTCCATTAGCGCGGTACTACACGGCAGACGCCAGTTTTTAGTACCTGCTCTACCCTGGTTCTAAGCGAGTAAAGCCGATACTAAAAGGTGACGTGGACGGACTGCCGGTCACTCATTGGTCAGAGAATGTCGTCTCTGCAGCTTCTGACTCTGAACAAATCACTTACAAGAGGCAAAGGAATAAGTCAGCGACGGGTTTTTAATGACATTTAAACCTGACGGCACAGAACCAGACTGAATGAAGACAAAATACAGCCCTAAAATGCTCCTTCATGATTCCTAAAGAAGTTAAAAGTCCTTTTTAAACCAAAAAGAAGTTAACAGCAAAGATAGTTGGCTTTAAAGAGTCTTTTAAATTAAATCAAAGTTGGTCGGTGCAGGAGCGATCTGTCTGCCACGAGAGTCTTTAAGCACCAATCAGTCCATTAATCCACAGGGAACCAAAAAGGAAAACCAGTTCAAAGAAGAATGATTGATCAACAAAAAAATCTCTGCTATACCAGGCCCAAAAATCAAAAATTAAAGTGATCTCACTGGATCCAGGGAAGAGTTGATGTCAGGAAGCAGCTCCTTCGTTTTCCTCCGCGTGCAGCAGCACCAGGCTGTTGTTTACCTCCGTTGTCATGACGACCGACGTTGAGCCGCTGTATTACTTTAATGAAATCTTTTTAAAGCTTTTTTTTTTCCTTTAAAGACCACGGTGGCACATATGATAGTACAAAATTATGTTTGTGTGGCGTTATAGATGAACATGCACGCACTTCTGCTGTGTTATAAGATCCACGCCCACCGTGAGTCTGTAGTCGAGCTAGAGGAAAAGATAACCAAACCCAGTAGAGACGAGTAGAGTAGAGCTGGAATTGTGTCGTGGAAAAGCGCCATATGGAGAAAAATAATCTAAGTGTCTGATTGGTCACCTTATTCGCTGCTACGAGCACTTTATCCAGGAAGCGCAGCCATTCGAAGATGAAGACCGGCCTCTTCGCTTCTGTGATCTGAGCCAAAGCGTCTTCGTTGAGCAGCAAACTGTGAGCCAGCTCCATGACGACGACGCGCTGCTGCTGCTGCTGCTGCTGCTTCTGAAAAAGAGAAAAGACGATTTAACAACAAACACAAGATACTGAGGGTGGAGAAACACACAGATCCAAAATTCATCCTTTCAGAAGAGAATTACAACAACATACAGACACAAAAAACTCTTTTTGTCAAAGCAAAGTTAGAAACTAGTTGTACCTTTAGTTTTCATTTTCATCCTCGCATTAGAGTAAAAGCTTCTGATGTTTCAATGGTTTGATGTAATTTTCTGTCAAGTTTGTAAATGTTACTGTACATTGTGAAAACTTCACTGAAGCTTGATTTGAAGAAAATCGTGAATCGAATTGAAATCGCTGTATCAGCCGGAAAAATCACTTTTTCTGAATCGGTATAGGAAGGGAAAAAATGGTATTGGAAAATCTCTATTTCAAAGGTGCTATATAATTTTAGTTACCATTATTACTATAATTAATAAAAGTTATAAAATAAATCTTAAAAAGGAAAAAAGGGGGGAAGACATGAGCAAGTTTTTATTCCACATTCCACCTTTTTCTTCAAAATGAAGCCCTTTTGTAATGTCACAAGCTTTATTTCCAACCAGTGTTGCATTCATTTTCACCAAGATCTTTTATTGATGATGGGAGACTGAGTCTGACCCCAAAGATTCTCAATGGGGTTAAGGTCTGGACTCTATGAAAAATGTCTCATGCTCCCTGTACCACTCTTAAACAATTTGAGCTCCATTTTGGAATATGTTGTTGCGTTGATGGAACAACCTTTTGATTTGATTTGGCTGAACATTTAAGTGATTGCCGATCAGAATGGTTCCCCACCATTCTTCCAGTTTTTTATAATGCATTACCCAATTTTAGTCATTTCTGCATCAATCTCCTAGTAGTGATAATGAATAACTTGTCTCCAGCTGAAATATAATCCCTCATACTGTAATCATCCAATAGGAGGCTTGTACCTATTTGCTTAATTATCTCCTAGTTAGTCTAAATATCCAACTTAGTGTCAAACAGCTGTAAAAATAAATAACAGTACATTAAATTAACACAGTGAAGGTTTTTTTTTCATTCTTTCATCCATCATTTCAGCACCACGACAGCTTTAAAAAAACATTTGAACCCTTCAGATGATTTTAGAAGCCTTTTATTGTTAAAATAATTGCATTAATGTGAATTGTGTTTGTTTTTTGAGGTTAAAGCTTCTGTTTGTTGACAGTTGTGTCTCCAGCTGTTAATAGCAGCGAAGCTAAAACTGCTAAAATACGAAGAACCAGCTCATTTATCTTCATCTGAACAGACTCTTTACTGACTATTCACATTTTTAAAAACATATATTATTCTAAAAACATCACACACACCGTGTTTGATGGAATTAAAGGTGTAAACGTTCATTTCTCACCTGTTTTTTTTCTGCAGCTCAGGATGAATGACGACGAGTATCAGCGGTGTCGCATCGAAAGACGTCCGACGTGGAACCAGAGGAGGAGAATGAGGAAAACTAATATTTTCAGTTTTAATAATTTATCACCATAAAAACCAGGGGTGAAAGTAGAGTTAAAATCTTGCTGGTACTAAACCTTCAAGTCCATTTATTTATGTATTTATTTATTCAATTATTTTCAATGAGTTGAGCGCTCCAGTTTTCATTTCCACTCAAATTTTTAGGCTGTTTTATCCTTTTATTACCTTATTTATTCACTGCTATATTTCATTGTTGTTTTTATTCTCTATATTGTTCCTGTTTGCTCTTTTACTCCTTCTCACCTCTGGTCCTCATGGTCTGATTCACTGTTTGTTTGTTTGTTGTTTGTTTGTTTGTTTGTTGATTTTGTCCCTGCTGTGAAGCACTTTGTGAACTGTTGTTTTTAAAGGTGCTCTATAAATAAAGTTATTATTATTATTATTATTATTATTATTATTATTATTATTATTATTATTACTATTTCTGCCAGTTACAAAAAAGAATGAAAATTTTGCTTTTTTTGCCCCTATAGTCTGTAAATTTTGAGATAAAACGTCAAAATTGTTACTTAAAAAGTCAAAATTTGAGATGGAATATCAGATTTTTTTTTTAGATAAAAAGTCAAAATCTCAGGGGAGAAAGTTACAAATTTGAAACAGGATCAAAATTTGAGATAGAGTATAACATTTTTTAGATAGAATATCAGAACTTTGAGATGAAAAGTTGAAATCATGAGGGAGAAAGTCAAATTTGTTTAGATAAAAAGTGAAAATTGGAGACAAGATATCAAAAGTTGAGATAAAAAGCCAAAACAATTAATTAAAAAGTCAAAATTTTGAGATAAAACGTCGAAATTGTTACTTAAAAAGTCAAAAATTGAGATGGAATATCTGATTTTTTTTGGATAAAAAGCTGAAATCAAGAGGAAAAAAAGTCAAAATCTCAGGTGAGAAAGTTAAAAACTTGAAACAGGATCAAAATTTGAGATAGAGTATAACATTTCTTAGATAGAATATCAGAACTTAGAGATGAAAAGTTGAAATCATGAGGGAGAAAGTCAAATTTTTTAGATAAAAAGTGAAAAATTGGATACAAGATATCAAAAGTTGAGATAAAAAGACAAAACAATGAATTAAAAAGTCAAAATTTTGAGATAAGATACCAGAATTTTTATATAAAAACCCCTCAAATTTAAGTGAAAATAAAAATTTAAAGATGATTTTTAAGGATTACACTGACTGAATGTGTAGATTAAAGCTTATGAAATCCCTGCTCTTTACATAACCTTATATCAGTAATGTTCTTAATTTGAATTCACTTTTATTACATCTTTCATTGCATTTTTTATTTATGTTATCTTCACAACTTATTATTTTAGTGCTTGTATTCATTTCTAAATACCAACCCTACTGTTTTTATCTATCAACTTCATTTGATTAATCTTCACCATTTATAATATTGTTTCCTTATTTTTTCCTGATTTTCATATTTAAGCTTGTAATTGTTTTAAACTTTTAAACTGCATTGATAGATGTATTCTGAAATTTTGCATAAGTCGCAACTCTAAAATCCCTCTTTTGAATACTTTTTTTCCCCATTACTCTGTTGTAATGTATTCATACTGATTTTTGTTTGTTGTCACTTTAAACTGCATTCTATTTGTCTGAAATGTGCTGTTTTAATAAAGTTCATTTATCAACATGAAATTCTTTTAGTAAACCTTTTGACTATAAAGAATGGGTTTTCAAATTTCTAAATTCTTTGTCTTTCCTATCGTTTCCTCTTAGAAGAGGATTAGGGCCACTGAGAAAAAAAAAAAATCTAAAAAAAAAAAAGTCAGATTTCTGAGTTTAAAGTCAGAATTCTGACTTTTTTTTTTTTTGGAATTTTTAAATCTGAAAAAAAAAAAAGTGAGAATTCTGAGAAAAAAGTCAGAATTCTGACTTTAATCTCAGAATTCTGACTTTTTTTTTTTTTGGAATTTTTAAATCTAAAAAAAAAAAGTCAGAATTCTTAGAAAAAAGTCAGAATTCTGAGAAAAAAGTCAGACTTCTGAGATTAAAGTCAGAATTCTGACTTTTTTCTCAGAATTCTGACTTTTTTTTGGGAGGGGGGATTTTTTTTTTCTCAGTGGCCCTAATCCTCTTCCGTAAAAAACAAATTGGTTAAAAAAAAAAAAATCATCAGAGCGATTCTGCTGGGGGATACAAGTTGCTTCCCTAAAAACCTTTTCTTTTCTTTTTTTTTTACTTTTGTTATATAATCAGATTTTTTTTCATTTTCTAACTGTGAAGGATTTTTTTCAACAGTCTTTTTAAATTGTTCGATATTTTATTTTTCCGTAATAACATTTGAACGTGTCCTCGTCCTGTGTTTCCACCCGGAACTTTTCTGTGACGGATCAAAACAACAGAGAAGCTTCACAAACAGTTGAAGAATTAGCGCCGTAAATCTGTTATTTAGAGACTTAAATCTTTATTTAAAGGTGTTAAAATGTCTGATGAAGAAGAGGATTACATGTCAGACGCCTTCCTCAGTAAAATGTAAGTTTTTAAAATATTTTTTCTGAATTAAAACCGTGAATTTGAATGTTTTAGTAGAAACTAATGGTTCAGTTCACTGGTGTCAGAATAATCGGAAAATTTCTCTTAACGTAAAAAACTAAATAAAAATGAACAAATACTGATCATTTGGGGGTTTGTAAATTAATTCTGTACGTTAAATTAAATAAATAAACGATCATGATCGATATATTTTATAGTCTGATTATCACTTTTTCTAAATTCTCACTTAGTGAATGAATAAATGAGGTGACGGGGACTTTGTCAAGTACTTAAACGCCTCATTAAACCCCCAAAATGAAAGTAATGTGAAGAAAAAGCAATTTATAAATCCATCTATTAAAAGAGACAATGAATATTAATGAGTATGTCAGTGCAGCATTCACGTTCATAAACCAGAGTTTATTTTATGGCTGATTTTAATTTACAGGTCAAAGCTTTGAGGGTTTGAGCAACTAGTTAATTTTTAAAAGATGAAGAAAAAGTAGGTCCAATATTTTAAGATTCTTATGATAATGAGAAATTAAGTCAGAATTCAAAGAAAAAAGTCAGAAGTCTAAGAAAAAAAGTTGGAATTCTAAGTTTGGAGTCAGATTTTAAAGAGGAAAAAGTAAGAATTCTTATCGCAAAAGTCAAAATTCTAAGACAAAATAAAGAGAAAAATACAAGATTCTGAGTCAAAAGCCAAACTTAAAAATAAAAAGTTGAAATTCTTATAAAAAAAAAAAAAAAAACAGAGATAAATCAGATTCTAAGTTAAAAATCAGATTTCTAAGAAAAGATTCAGAATTCCGGAAAAAAAAAAAATAGAAGATTCTGAGTTTTAAGTCAGACTAAAATAAAGAGTTTAATCAGATCCTGGGTTAAAGTCATAAATCTGAGGGGAAGAAATAAAGAATTTTGATAAAAAAATTCAGAATTCCAAGAAAAAAAGTTAGAATTCTGAGTTTAAAGTCAAAAAATTAAAAAAAATAGAGTCAGAAATCTTAGATAAAAGTCAGAATTCTTTGTTTAATGTGAGAATTCTAAGAAGAAAGTCAGAATTTTGGAAATTTGTGTCAGAATTCGAAGGAAAAAGTAGGAATTCTGAGCTGAAAGTTAGAATTCAAAGAAAAAAAAGTCAGAAGTCTGAGGAAAAAAGTCGGAATTCTAAGTTTGAAGTCAGATTTTAAAGAGGAAAAAGTCCTAATTCTTGTAGCAAAAGTCAAAATTCTAAGACAAAAAGAAAAAAAACAAACAAACAGGATTCTGGGTCAAAAGTCAAACTTAAAAATAAAAAGTTGAAATTCTTAAAAAAAAAAAAAAAAACAGAGAAAAATCAGATTCTAAGTTAAAAGTCAGATTTCTAAGAAAAAGATTCAGCATTCCGGAAAATAAAAGAAGATTCTGAGTTTTAAGTCAGACTTAAATAAAGAGTTTAATCAGATCCTGGGTTAAAGTCATAAATCTGAGGGGAAGAAATTAAGAATTCTGATGAAAAAACTCAGAATTCCAAGAAAAAAAGTCACAATTCTGAGTTTAAAGTCAGAATTCTTAAAAAAAAAAAAGTCAGAAATCTTAGGTTAAAGTCGGAATTCTTTGTTTAATGTGAGAAATCTAAGAAGAAAGTCGGAATTTTCTAAATTTGTGTCAGAACTCCAAGAAAAAAGTAGGAATTCTGAGCTCAAACTTAGAATTCCAAGAATAAAAGTCAGAAGTCTAAGAAAAAAATTGGAATTCTAAGTTTGAGTCAGATTTTAAAGAGGAAAAAGGAAGAATTCTTATTGCAAAAGTCAAAATTCTAAGACAAAATAAAGAGTAAAAATACAGGATTCTGAGTCAAAAGTCAAACTTAAAAATAAAAAGTTGAAATTCTTAAAAAAAAAACAGAGAAAAATCAGATTCTAAGTTAAAAGTCAGATTTCTAAGAAAAGATTCAGAATTCCGGGGGGAAAAAAAAGAAGATTCTGAGTTTTAAGTCAGACTAAAATAAAGAAGTTAAAATTCTTAAGTTCTTTAAAAAACAGTTTAATCAGATCCTGGGTTAAAAGTCAGAATTTCAAGAAAAAAAAGTCAGAATTCTAAAAACAAAATGTTGGAATTCTTTGTTTAATGTGAGAATTCTAAGAAGAAAGTCAGAATTTTGAAAATTTGTGTCAGAACTCCAAGAAAAAAGTATGAATTCTTAGCTCAAAGTTAGAATTCCAAGAATAAAAGTCAGTATTCTGAGAGTAACTTCAGAATTTTTGAAGTTGTCCTTATTCTATTTTGTAAATGGCAGAGTTCAGGAAAATAGAAAACAACAAACAGCAGCAGATATCATGATAGTTTATGAATGAAAAACAATGCACCTAAAAAAACAGTCCTGAGCCTTTATACAAAAAAACAAGTGCTATTTGGCAAAATGGTTTTGGACGACACAAGAGGACCATTATAATTTGTTAAGAAAACTTAACAGAATGTAAAAACCAAAGTTTATTTCACTTCAAATAAAGAGAGTGTAGGAAGTTTTAGTTAAATAATGTCAAGATGAAAAAAAAAAAAAAAAAATCACATTGGACTCAGAATTCTCGTCCCATGAAACTTTTTTTCTTCTTTGCTTCAGACAAGACGTGAAGCCGGGCGTGAGCATGGTGAGGAGGGTGAAAGAAGCCATGAAGAAGGAGATCAAGCAGAAGGAGACGAACATTAAGAACAGACAGAAAACGTTCAAAGAGCAGGAGAAAGAAAGTCGAGAGGCCGCGTTACAAAACTCCATCAGCAACGAGAACAAAGGGTTCGCACTTCTGCAGAAAATGGGCTACAAAGCTGGTCAAGGCCTCGGGAAGGAGGGTACGTTTCTTTTTCTACATCACCACCATTGTAGTTTTCTGTCCCTGTGCTCTGATGTTTGTTTGTTTCAACTCTTCAGGAGCAGGGAGAGTGGATCCTATTCCCCTGAATATCAAAACAGGTAAGTTAAAACTCTAAAGTGTAAAACTGGTGATGTGTAAAACCAGCTGTTTTCTCACATGTACATTTCTCTGTGGATCAGACAGAGGTGGACTCGGGATGGAGGAGGTGAAGAAAAGAAAAGCAGAGGAAGATCTTCAGAACTACCGTCAGAAAATACGAGCGCAGCAGCAGAACGAGACCAAATCTCTGGAAGATTTTCGGTGAGGTGTCTCTGAGATAATCCACCCCCTAAGAAAAACTTCAAAACAACTTTGTTTAATGACACACTTTTTGATTTTAGGTCCAGAGTTCGGACAGAAAGAGAGGAGCGTAAGATCGAAGGAGATCTCAGGAGGAGTCAGAGATCATGTGCGCAGCTCGACAACCAAAAGGTCGGATTCAAAGAGCTGTCAAAGCGCACGATTCCCTCCTTTATTTAACATCACATATAAATTGAATTTACTTTTGTAATAATGTGTTTTCCAGGGCGTCATTTCCCCCAGAGAGAGCTGGTACTGGCCTGAAGTGGACTCTGAAGAAGAGGAGGAAGAGGAGGAAGATCAGAAGCAGGAGGAAGAGGAGGAGGAGTGTGTGGAATTAACTGTGAGTGTTGCATCAGTGGAATTTCTTTTTTCCACAGTTTTCACATTAATGTGATTTAACATGCCTAAGGGTCAATGACGTGACGTCCCCTTTTTTGTGTCCGAGTGCAATATTTCCTTCCATCATGAATTGAGTATTTCATCACATGTATTTCTTTATTCTATGAAACCTGTGTTATTTGAACACATCTTTAAACTATTAAAATATAACATGTTTTTTTGTGTTTTGGTTCCTCAAACCCCCAACATGTCAGGTGGTGCAACCGTCCTGACAAGTATCCACAGTAATTAAACTCTAAAAATTGAATGTCAGTTCTTGTAAATGGAAATTAAAAATACAGTGGCATTATTTTATGCTTGAACCTTTTTAAATAAAACATTCTTTGCAAATAAAAAGAATTTTAAAGCTGNAATAAAAGAAATGAAACACACAAAATGAAAATGTATGAGTCACTACAGACACTTGAGAGATACTTGCCAATAATTTCACACAGAAAAAATAACAGGAACATATAAATATATTTTCATATATTTGGTTGCACCACCTGACATTTTTGGGTGCTCAAATTAAAAATACTAAAAAATAATGAACCTAAAAACTTTGAAATGTTGGTCAACTACTGAAATCTGTTAGAAAACATAATTCTTCTCTCAGAAATATGTTTGTATCCATTTTCAAAGAACTTTTTAAAAATACGTTTTTAGACCCTCTTTTTATCATTGACCCCTAAATAAGAATGATAGTTATCAATCAGTCACTTTAACTTTATTCTGAAACTCTCAAACAAATCGAATGCATTTTAAAGGGTTTGATAAGTTTATTAAGCAACAAAAATGGGCAGAAACAAAAAGTTTCAAAATGTGGAAATAAGAGAGAGAGAAAGTTGAGTTGGGAATTGCTACATTGCAGTTTGTAACTCCAGTTTATTTTGCTAATGAAGTTCTACGCTGTTATCTGTGTTTGTTTACATTTTTCTATGATATATTTACTGTGATTATTTTTTATAGAGAACTCACAGCCATAGACATCATATGAAACATCTGAACATCAAACATAGAAACAATCTTGGTAAATGTAAGTTACAACTGTAGAAAAGAAAACTTCAATGAGAGGAAAGAGGAATGTATGATCTGATAACTTTTCTCTTTGGGGTCCGAAAATGTCCCGGAAAATAATCCTAGGTAAAGAGTGGGAACCCTGATTGCCTTTTTCAACTTTCAATTTGGGACAAACAACCAGCAATGAATGCATTTCTACTAGAGCGGGGCAATTAATAGCAAATTAGATTAAATCACAATATGTCCTGTTGTAACATTCTCATCACAGACGGTGCGACAGGCAAAGACAGCAAAGAGAAGCAATAAAGCTTAGTTTAAGGTCTTAAATTAGCCAAAAACAGCAACAAAAATTAGCATTTGAAATGGAATAAAACCTGGAAATCCTCAAAAGTAGCAAAAAAGAATGAAAAGGGACTAAAATGAGAAAAAGCAAGAAAAATTAGCAAGAAAAATTTGAAGGAAAATTTAAAAAAATTAAGAAAGGAGCTAAAATGGTGAAAAAAAAGTGATGACAAACAGTGGAAAGTGGTAAAAAGGGTTAACAAAAATGGCAAGAAAATTGAGATTAAACTGGGAAAAAAGTCAGTTTGTTGCCAAAAATTGTCCAGCGGGGTCAAAAAAAGAGTGAAAAGGCAAGAAAGTTGGGGTTTAACTTGGAAAATAGTCAGGTTTCCAAAATGACTAGTCTAAAAGCAGCAAAAACAACAAATATTGGCAAGAAAATTGGGAGTGAATCTTGAAAATAGTGAGAAGGTCTGGAGAAATGGTCCAAAAGTGTCTGAAAAGATAGATAAGTCTAGAAAAAATGGGCAAAAACAACAAAAATTGGAGTGAACTTTGATAAAAGTGAGAAGGTTTCAAGAAAATAGTCCAAGAGTTGCAGAAAAGAGTGAAAAGTGACTAAAATGGGCAAAAAGCAAGAGAAATTGCAAAAGAATTTTGAATGAAACTTGAAAAAAAAAATCTGAAAGTAGCAAAAAAAAGTGTAAAAAGTGACATTAAAATTGGCAAAAGTGAAGCATAATGGCAAGAAATTTGGGTTTTAACTTGGAAAAAAGTCAGTTATTTGCAAAAAATGGTGCAAAAATGGCAAAAATGACATGAAAGGGGCAAGAAAATTGAAGTGAACCTTGAATATAGTTCAGAGGTTACCAGAAAATTGTCCAAAAGTGGTAAAGCAGAGTGAAAAGTGACAAAAATCGGGAAAAAAAGCAAGAACATTTTGAAGGAAACTAAATAAAAAATCTAGGAAGTAGCAAATATAATGGAAAAAGTGACGAAAAACAGTGATAAATGGTTAAAATTGGCCAAAGTCAAGAAAAATGCTGAGAAAGTTGGGATTTAACTTGGAAAATAGTCAATTTGTTGCAAAAAAAATTGTTCTAAAGTGGCAAAAAAGAGCGAAAGGTGAGTAAAATGGCTAAAAAGCAACAAAAGTTCACACAAAATTTTTGAAGGAAACTTGAAAAAAAAAATCAGAAAGTAGCAAAAAAAAAATGGAAAAAGTGTTAAAACACAATGATAAATGGTTAAAAATGGCCAAGGTCAAGAAAAATGCTGAGAAAGTTGGGATTTAACTTGGAAAATAGTCAATTTGTTGCAAAAAAAATGGTTCAAAAGTGGCAAAAAAGGGTGAAAAGTATCAAAAATGGGCAAAAACAACAAAAAATTGGTAAGAAAATTGGGAGTGAACCTGGGAAATAGTGAGAAAGTATCAAAAAAATGATCCCAAAGTGGCAAAAAAACAAGTGAAAAGAGACTAAAATGGACTAAAATCAGTCACAGTTGTTGTTGTTGTTGTTGTTGAACACTCGATGATCTGCAGATTTTAACATTCCTGCTTCAGCTTCATTTTTCACATTTAGAGTTTCTCAAACAGACTGAGTGTGTGGTGTTATAATGATCATTCAGACAGTTTTATTTTGTGTTTTTCTTCCACAGTCCTTCGATAAACTGCAGATTCTGACGTCGTACCTGAGAGGAGTTCATTTCTACTGTTTGTGGTGTGGAACCACTTATAACGGTGAGAGCGACGACGCAGCAGGAGCATGAACGTCGTCTTTAAAAGGCTTCACTCATAAAAAACACGTTTCTTTCTTTCTTTCTTTGTCTGCAGATGAGGAGGATTTATGCTCCAACTGTCCTGGAGACACAGCTGCAGACCACGAATGAGCTGAGAGAAAATCATCACAGACTTTAAAGAAGAAACCGACTCATTTATTATTTAACAGCTGATTTTTTCTCTTTGTTTCGGGTAAAAAATCCTCATCGGTGTCGTGTGTTTGTAGAGTTTCTGATGAATCCTGTTTCAAAAATATGTACAAAGTTTCTGAGACATGTTTCTGCTCTAATATGTGTTTTCATTAAATGTTTTTTTTATACAACGACTGTGTTATGAAAGTCTATCTCTCCCTGGACAGTAAACAACATCTGGAGCAAAAAACTACAGCTCCCATGAGCCTTTGCTCTGTATCTGAAAAGGCTGTAGTTTATTTGTGTTAACAGAAAAATCACTGAAGCACCTAAAACATCACTGGGTTTTTAACATTAATTTAAAGAAACTATTTAATTTCATAAACAATCAAATGTCTAATGTTAAAACAGCAGCAACTCATTTGGATTTAACATTTTCTTTATTTTTATTTCAACATCAATAAAGTTGTAGCTGTTTATGTGTTTCAGTTTACTCTATTTCTACCTTATTTATGTTATTTATTATTTATGTTGTCTCACCAGCATGTCCAAAGTAAGTTAGAGACTTTTAATTCTTTACATTTTTTTCTTTGCTTGAATTACAAATTTGTAATTTGTTTCAAAACAACCTTAAAATTGTCTTGCATCAAGATTGAAAAATAGAAATAAATAATCATAACACCAGTGCAACAGTGCAAATCACAATGACCAAATTTGGATGATAACATTTTTTTAATCTACTCTATTTTTAAGATTTATTCATACAAAAGCAGGCGCATTTTTGTATACTTTATTTAATTTCATTTTGTGTATCTGTCTGACTGGTATTTTTGGAAAACCAATGCGGTTCTTATAGAGACCCATGAGGCTCGAAGAGCTTTTTTAAGGGAGACTTTTGAAGGAGAAAGTCATAATATTGAGCTAAAAAGCCCAAATACCAAAAAATAAATTCGAAATGTTAAGATAAAATGTAGAAATATGACTTTTGATCTAAAAAATTTTGACTTAATATGGGCAACAAAAAAAATTCTTTACAAGGCCAGAATTTCATTTTCATATTTTTAGCCAGTGAAATCAGCTTCTTTATGTTATTTATGTCTAATTCTAATATTTATATGTATAACAGTCCTTATGAGCCATATTTTCACTTTCGCTCACTTGCTACTGGGGCAAGAGAGAAAAGCAAAATCATTGAAAGGGAACAAAAAAGTTTTTGCAAGGAAAGGCAAAAGTTTTCCTAAGAAAAATAATTTAAAAAATAACATGCTGCGACCCGAATGGGGAGCCTGTACTTCAACATAATGTGAAATATACTAGATATTTTGTGAGCCATAAGTTTGAAAGAAAAGCTATCAAAGGGAGATTTTTTTTTTTTCATTCAATTTAGAAAACCCAACTAGTTTTGGAAAACTTCTGATTTATTTTAGGACTTTTGAGGTCTGTAAAACGTTTTTTAGAATTATTATTATTGTTATTGTTATTATTATTATTATTACTATCGTTATCATTATTATTATCATTATTATAAGTTTTATTATTATTATTATTATTATTATTATTATTATTATTATTATTATTATTATTATTATTATTATTATCAGTATTATTAGTTTTATTATCATTATTATATTATTATTATTATTACTATTATTATTTTTATTATTATTATCATAATTTTTATTTTTATTATTATTATTATTATTATTATTATTATTATTATTATTATTATCATTATTATAAGTTTTATTATCATTATTATTATCATTATCATTATTATAAGTTTTATTATCATTATTATTATCATTATCATTATTATTATTATTATTATTATTATTATTATTGATAAAAACGATAATTTATAGAAGAGTAGTGAAATTTCCGAGCCCCATTGAACACACCACGCCTGACGCAGTATTGAGAAAACGAAACTTAAAGTGGAGGTGACAGAGGCTGGATAGAAACCGGGACCTGGAAGAATGGAGGAAATAAAGATAGAAACCATGAGCTGCTCTTAAATTTGCACTTTTTTGTGTTTTATGAATTTAATGATCTGATGTTGATTCGCTGACTGTGGATGTTGTTATGGAGGCTGAAAACCACGTGGCCAAACTGAACGAATATGCCCAGAAAAACCACCTCGCGTTCAGGTTTGAGGACGTTGGATCCGTGGGCCCGGACCACATCAAAACGTGAGTGGATCATCAGTCCTCTAACAGGTCCTCATACACCGTCACCTTCTGTCGATGGGTCTGTAGATAACATGAAACCTTTGTTAATGATGAACCAGTGAGAGGATTCCATGAGTAATAAATGAGTCTCATGTTTACCTGGGTGTGGAGGTGTGCAGCTCTGCCCCAGGTGACTAACTTCACCTGTAGGTCTCCGATTTCACCTGAAGTATCAGGAACTTGTAGCCATAGATTAGATAAAGTCCATATTCTAAGAAAATTTGAGATCAAAGGTCAAATTTGTTCTTCTTATCCTGTATTTGACGTTTTAATTCAAAAGTTTGACTTCTTACCTCAAAAGTCGAACATTCTTTAACTTTTCATCTGATACTTTTGATCTTTTATCTCATCATTTTTGACTTTTTTCCCATAGCTTTGACTGTATACAGTTGAGGTCACAAGTTTATAAATCGTAATGACAACAGAAACTTCCAAAATGACCCTGTTAAAAGTTTTCACACTCAGGTGATTTTGTCCTGATAACATGAACACAAGTCGACACAAATGTGTTTGAATGTCTCCTAAAGGTGACCATCCTCACCTGTGATCTATTTGCTTGTAATCAGTGTGTGTGTATAAAAGGTCAGTGAGTTTCTGAGCTCCTGACAGACACTTGCATCTTTGATCCAGTGCTGCACTGACATTAATCGAACTGTTAATTGTTAATCCAACTGTATAAAACAGGAAAGGGATATAAAACGATATCCAAGGAACTGAGGATGCCAATAAGCAGAGTTCAAACTCTAATGAAGAAGTGGAAAATGAGGGATTCTGTTGAAACCAAACCACGGTCAGGTAGACCAACAAACATTTCAGCTACAACTGACAGGAAAATTGTTCTGGATGCAAAGACCCACAAATAACTCCAGCTGAAATACAGGACTCTCTGAAAGAATGTGGTCTCTGGACATTTTTCTCAAAATTTCCTCTTTTTTACTTCAAATTTTGATTTTATAAATCTTATCTGAGAATTTTGACAAAAAAGATTATAAAAACTGGACAATAGAGTTGTAAAGTCGAGGTAATAGGGTTTAAAATTTGAAAAAAATAGAATTCTAAGACGACAATAGGTTACGAAAACTGAAATGATAGAGTTTTAACCTAAAAAAAGTTGAATTTTGGAGTTCAAAATAAAGTATGTACACTGAAACAAAAAGAACATCTAAACTGGAATATTACGGGATTTAAACTACCCGAAATTTTTGACCTTTTACCCAAAATATCCCTCATTTTTACCTCAAAATTTTGAACTTTTAACTTCAAATTCTGACTTTTTTCTCACAATTTTGACTCCTTGCCTCAAATGTCAACTTTTTATCTCAGTTTTGACTTTTTGTCAGCTGAAATACAGGACTCTCTGAAAGAATGACCAGACCGACAAAGTTCTACGTGTTATTCCTCCGTGAACTCCTTTTTTACCCGACTTCTTTCTGTAAAGATGTGTTTACGGTGTTTCAAAGGACGAATGTTATGCGGTTTGTCGTGTCTCTGTTCGGAGTTTTGAAGACCTTGTTTCAGTAAACCTCACTACTCTCCAAAAGTGAACTTTTTGTCCACAACCATAAACTTAACATTTGGAGAGGAGTCAACAAGGCCTATGATGAAAGGTCCACCATTCCTACTGTGAAACACGGAGGTGGATCACTGATGTTTTGGGGATGTGTGAGCTACAAAGGCTCAGGAAACTTGGTCCAAACTCTACTTACTTCCTACTTACGTCGTACAATAGTCTTTTATGACGAGGAAAATTTACACTCATCAGCCCAGAAGCTGCACATGAGACGTACTTGGACGTTCACACATGACAATGATCCAAAACACAAGGACAAGTGGACCTGCCATTGGCTACAGCAGAAGAAAGTGGAGGTTCTGGAGTGGCCATCTCAGTCTCACAAGGCCAAGTCAAAGTTTTTAGCTAAAGGTTGAAATTTTGCAACAAAAAAAAAGGTGGAAAAAAAGCAAAATTTTTTGAGATGAAAGAAAAAGAATTAAGAAAAATTGTCAAAATGTTGAGAAAAAAAAATCCAAATTTTGAGATAACCCCCCCAACACAAACACACACAAAAAATGAGGGTAAAGTCATATTTCAAAATTTTTAGACAGAAGGTCAAATTTGGGATAATTGAAGCAAAATCTGAGATATAAAGTTGGATTATGAGATTTTAAGTTCAAATCCATGAGATAAAAGTCAAAATTATCAAAAAGTCAAAGTTTTAGATAAAAAGTCAAACCTTGAGAAAAGACCAATATTTGAGATTAAGGACAAAAAATTTAAGATGAAGTTAAAATTTGAGATAAAAAGTTTATATTTTAGAGAAGACGTCATATTCTCGAAATCAAAAAGTGAAAAATTCTAGATGAAAAGACAACATTTGGGTCCAACCATTGGCTACGGCAGAATAAAGTGAAGGTTCTGGAGTGGCCATCTCAATCTCCTGACCTCATTTTCATTGAGCCACTCTGGGGAGATCTCAAACCTGCAGTTCATGCAAGACAGAGCAAGAATTTACAGGAACTGGAGGCTTTTTGCCAAGAAGAATGGTCAGTTTTAGCATCTGAGAAAATAAAGACCCTCATCCACAACCAGCACAAAAGACTTCAAGCTGTCACTGATGTTAAAGGGGGAAATACACGCTATTAAGAACTGGGGGATGGAAACTTTTCATCAGTGTCATTATGATTTAAAAAGAGTAAACACAGTTGTTTGTTGTTACTTTTTGTGAAGTTTTGTCTGTTTAACAATGATTTATGATTTCTTCTCAGCTTTACAGCCAGAGTTGTCCTGAATGGAAAGGCGTATCCTGATGGAGTCGGGAATAACAAGAAAGAAGCCAGAAAGAACGCGGCTAAAAACGCCCTGAGAGCCTTAATGGACGAACCAACTGAAACTGTAAGATTATAATAAATAATAATCCATCTTAGTGAGTTTGTGGTTTATAAACTGAGCCCTGAACTTTATTTTTTATCATCCTGACAGACGGAACAAACGACAGAAGTTTCCGTTACACCTGTGCGTCCCTCCAGTAGCTGCGCTGTCAACTTTGTCTGCTGGCTCAACGAATACAGTCACAAGCACAAGCTGTTATTCAAACCTGTGGAGTCGACCAAAGCAGGAGCACACAGCGCTTTTCAGTGAGTCATAACAATATCAGTCATTGTCGTTAAACCACGATTCAAACATGCATCAAATATTGATTAATATGTGACTTTAACCTGCAGCTTCGTGGTGGGTGATAAAGAATATCCAGTTGCTACTGGGAAAAACAAGAAAGAAGCAAAGGAGGAAGCTGCAAAGCTAGTTTATCAGGAAATTTGTGGAAATAAAACTACAGAGGTGAGTCCTGTCTGATTATAGTTGGGTCAATGAGGTGACGTCCCCTTTTTTTGTGTCTGAGTGCAATATTTCCTTCCATCATGAATTGAGTATTTCATCAAATGTATTTCTTTATTCTATGAAACCTGTGTTATTTGAACACATCTTTAAACTATTAAAATATAACATGTTTTTTTGTGTTTTGGTGCCTCAAACCCCCAAAATGTCAGATGGTGCAACCGTCCTGACAAGTATCCACAGTAATTAAACTCTAAAAATTGAATGTCAGTTATTGTAAATGGAAATTAAAAATACAGTGGCATTATTTTATGCTTGAACCTTTTTAAATAAAACATTCTTTGCAAATAAAAAGAATTTTAAAGCTGTTGAGAAATTTAAAAAACTTTTGTCCTGTAATTTTCACCTTGTCAAATGTCAGGGTGGTGCAACCGTAACATTAGACTTTTATTTTAAAGTGAAGAGAATAAAACAGGAAACAGGAAACTGCATCAGCCAGAGGAGCCCAAATGACATTTGTGACCAAGTGGAAAAGTTTGTAGATTTCTCTGAAATACTGATAAAAAAGGTTTTTTCACTTCATTGGTGACTGGAATAATTTCCATGTCAGGTGGAACAACCAATGTTATAATGTGAAATGTTATTTTAACATCAAATTATTTATCTTATTCACAAATAAAAGAAATGAAACACACAAAATGAAAATGTGTGAGTCACTACAGACACTTGAGAGATACTTGCCAATAATTTCACACAGAAAAAATAACAGGAACATATAAATATATTTTCATATATTTGGTTGCTCCACCTGACATTTTTGGGTGCTCAAATTAAAAATACTAAAAAATAATGAACCTAAAAACTTTGAAATGTTGGTCAACTACTGAAATCTGTTAGAAAACATAATTCTTCTCTCAGAAATATGTTTTAATCCATTTTCAAAGAACTTTTTAAAAATACGTTTTTAGACCCTCTTTTTGTCATTGACCCAGTTGCAAACAAGGGCGGATCTAGAAAAATATTTATGGGGAGGCAAGAGAGAGACAGTCATTGTTAAGTGGTAGCAAAATGGCAGAAGACTTTGTGCTGGATTAATTTAATATTAGTGTGATTTTATTCTGAAAACCCCAAAAGAGAAACCTCTACCAAAGACCACAAAGTAACTTCATAACCCAAACATTTCTTTAAAACACCCCCTTTCTGTTTGAAGTTGAAAAAATAGTATAATAGCAACATAAATGAAAAGTATATAAAAAATATCAACTGGCTTTGTTGGGATTTCTCCTTTTTTCTGGCAGATATAGAGTCAAAATGTTTTAGGTAAAAAAGCAAAATTTCAACTTTTGCCTCATAATTTTGACTTTGATGTCTCAACTTATTGACTTTCATCTTGTAGTTTTGACCTTTTCATCTCAAAATTTTGACATTTTATCTCAGGATTTAAAGTTTTCATCTCGTAATTGTGACTTTTTATCTAAAAAATTGTAGAATTGGACTTTGCCATCTCAAATGATTGATTTTTATCTCATAATTTTGACTATTTCATCCCAAAATTTTTACTTTTAAACTCAAAACTTTACAACTGGGGTGGCAAGGCTTTGTTTTAAGGGGCAGGTGCCACCCTGTGCCCCCCCGGTAGATCCGCCCCTGGTTACAAACAAGGTTTAAAAAAGGATCAGATGATTGAAAATTTACTCTTATAGTTGTTTAAAGTGCCACAAATGCACATCACATAATACTCAAAGAGATTTAAAAAGTAAGTTGAGATGCACTATGATCAGTTTCTTATAATAAATGTTGTTTCCAAAGACAGGTGACGAGAAAAGCAGCGTCACGACAAATCAACAAGAGGAGGAACTGAACGTCACGTGAGCACAAATATATGAAATGTATTGTTTATTTTGGATGTTAAAGGTTTTAAGTAGAGTCTGATTGGGTTGGTGTTACAGTGATAGCATGAAGAGCCCGATTGAAACAACAAAAGTCGAAGCGGGTACAAATTACATCGCGCTGCTCAACAACTACTGTCAGAAAACGAAGCGGTTCCATGATTACATCTTTGAGAAGAGATGTGGTCCAGCTCATAATCCTCAGTGAGTATCGCTTTCTGTTACACAACACAAAATCTTTCTCTTCAGAAAGAGAAACAGTAATAAGATCATTTCTGTTCCTGTCAGGTTTTATTACAAAGTGGTGATCGATAAAAAGGAATACCCGGTGGCTGAGGGGAAGAGTGTGAAAGAGGCCAAACAGAACGCAGCTCAGCTGGCCTGGACTGCTTTTCAGGAACAGTCAGATTTTGACAGCAAGGTTTGTTTCTCATGATCACACCTGAGTCACAGCAAAGTGTCCTTTATGCTTCATCAGACTGGGTAGATCAGTCAATCTTTATTTATATAGCAGCAAATAACAACAAACATTACCTCAGGACACTTTCCAAAAACATTAACAGAGTTAGGAATGTTAACGTTGATTAAAAACACATCAAGCAAAGATAGGAAGTCTGATCTCATCTTAACCAACCATGAGTACAGATCTTTGCAGCGCTTAGGGAGTAACAATGGAGAGGAACAACTTCACTTCAAGAGGCAGAAACCTCGGACAGAACCAGACACATGTTAGACAGACATCTGCCTCAACTGTGTTTGGGTTAGAGAGAAAGGGAGAGAAATATACAGACAGAAGGATGGACACAGAGAGACACAGACAAGGACAGATGGACACATAGGGAAACGGACTCAGAGAGACGCAGACACAAAGGGAAAAAAACAGAAGGATAGTCAGAGACACAGACACAAAAAGTTACAGTCAAAGAGGGGAACAGACAGAGAAAGAGACACAGTGAGACACAGACACAAAAAGACATAGACACAGGGAAACAGACAGAAAAAGACACGGGGGGAAAACAGAGACACGGACACGTAAAAAAACAGACAAAGAGGTTGACAGACATGAGGGAACAGAAATATAGATACAGACACAGAGAGACAGACAGAAAAACAGAGAATTAGACACATAGAGACAGACGGACAGAGAGACAGAGTCACAAAGAGAAAAAGACACAGACAGAGAAACACAGACACAGACAGACAATGACAGACTCAGAAGGAAACATACACTTAGGACAGAGACACAAAGAGACACAGAGAGACACAGACACAGAAAGACACAGACACTAAGGAAAACAGACACAGAAAAGAGAGAAACAGACACAGAGAGACACAGACACAGACACACAGAGACACAGACACAGAGAGACACAGACACAGAGACAGACACAGAGAGACAGACAGACTCAGAGATACACAGACACAGAAAAGAGAGAAACAGACAGAAAGACAGACACAGACACAGAGAGACACAGACACAGAAAAGAGAGAAACAGACACAGAGATACACAGACACAGAGAGACAGACACAGAAAAGAGAGAAACAGACAAAAGACACAGACACAGACTCAGAGAGATACAGACAGAAAGACACAGACACAGACTCAGAGAGACACAGACAGAGAGGGACAGACACAGAGAGACAGACACAGACTCAGAGATACACAGACACAGAAAAGAGAGAAACAGACAGAAAGACAGACACAGACACAGAGAGACACAGACACAGAAAAGAGAGAAACAGACACAGAGATACACAGACACAGAGAGACAGACACAGAAAAGAGAGAAACAGACAGAAAGACACAGACACAGACTCAGAGAGACACAGACAGAGAGGGACAGACACAGAGAGACAGACAGAGACACACAGACACAGAGACACAGCCTTAACGAAAACAGACACAGACACAGACTCAGAGAGACACACAGACTAACTTACAGAAAAAATAACTGGTGAAACTGTAAAAACCAGAGCAGCTGGAGTCACACAGAAGAATTGAACTTAGACTGACAGATGGAGGAGAAAGAATCAGGAGCCTGGTGTGTCAGATTTCCCTGGAGAGTCTCGACCTATAGCAGCAAAACTAAGAGCTGGTTCAGACCTGATCCAGTTCTAGCTACAAGCTTCCTCAAATAATAAAGTTTTAAGTCTGCTCCTGAAATAATAGAGGAGGGTGTCTGCCCCTGAACCTTAACCGATAACTTAAAGCTCCACCTCCCATACGACTTTTAGAGACCGTATGAATGATGGGCAGGTCTACCATACATGACCCTTTTCTTTTTCCTTCCAGTTATCTCTTGGATCTCTTGTGTCTGATGAAGTTGCCAGGTCATCTACGCCATCCATGCCATCCACGCCATCACCGTAAGACATCCACTGACCTGGGATGCTGCTGCAGACGGTGAAGTTTAATTTCCAACTGACGTGTTGCAATTTATTTCCCAAGCAGATCATCATCGGACGCCAAGTCAGAAAGTGTGCCGACAACTTCAAACGACTCCTTTATTGTTTTTTCTAACTCGCCGACTCCCGCCAAAGACCAGGTTTGTTATTTTCTGTAGAGCTGAAAGAACAGAAGGAAGCCAAGTACAGATCCTTGAGGGACGCCATGTGTAACTGAAAATGATTATTTCCTTTTTTCCCCCCGTGGTTTAGATTCCGAGTCCCGGTGCCAAGCCGAAAATAAAGTAAGCTCTCTTCTTTGATGTGTCACAAAGCTGCACAACAATTTATCTCTCCTGATTTTGTTCCTGATTGTGTTTTTTGGACATCTCATTAGACTCGCTGCAAATTTCAACAATGCCCTAAAAAACAGCAAAGAGGTCAGTGAAAAGATTTAATCACGCCAGTTTTTTTTTTTTTTTTACACAATTTAATCACTTTATTGTGATTTTATTTTGCTTATTTAGGATTTTATCAACTTCAACAACAAGAAAGAAGTTCAAAGCCCTTCAGTCACATCCAGGTGTGAGAAAGAGATTATTCAGTTAAACTCTGCACTGCAAAAACTGGAATCTTAGCAAGTAATTATGTCTTATATGTTGTAAAAACTGTCTTTTTTTTCTTGAAATGAGCCACATTCAACTGACAAGTCCAGAAAAATATCTCCTTTCAAGTTGTTTAAAGACAAAAATGAGGTCTGAATTGCTTGTAACAAGTAAAAAAATAAACTATCAATGGGGAAGAAATATTTTCTTGATATAAGAAAGAAGTCTTTAAAATATGAATTTGGGTATTTATATGGGTATTGAGACAGTTAAAGTATTAACATTACTCAAATTGCAAAGCATGCATAGTGACTGCCCTCTACAGGTTGCACCAGGTACTGCAATTGAGTTTTTCATTGGCTGATCCTACGAGTGATTTTGGGCACGTTTTAGAGTTGCGAGGTCACAGAAATTGGCACGTACGTTACAAGTTTCTAGCAGTAGTTTGGTCGTTAGATTTCCAGAAGCTTGTCACCCAATTGTAGCGTCTCCATTATGGGTTGGCCCTGTTACTCCCTCAGATATAATATCACTTCCTCTCCAAGAAAGAGACAAGTCATCATGTCTTATTTTTTTGTAAAAACTGTTTCGTTTTTCCTGAAATGAGCCACATTCAACTGACAAGTCCAGAAAAATGTCTCATTTCAAGTTATTTATAGACAAAAATTAGGTCTGTGTTGCTTGTAACTCGTAAAAAAAACGGTCAACGGGGAAGAAAAGTTGTCTTACTATTCTTGATTTGAGCCACATTTACTAGACAAGGTCATAAAAATGTCTCATTTCAAGTTTTTTAAAGACAAAAATGAGGCATCAATTGCTTGTAACAAGTAAAAAAAAAATCTGCCAATGGGATAAAATAAAAGATTCTTGTTTTAAGACATCTTTCTAATTTCAAGAAACTTCCCGGGTGAATTCCTCTTATCCCATTGGCTGATTTTTTTTGACTTGTTACAAACAATTTACACCTCACTTTTGTCTTAAAAAAACTTGAAATAAGACATTTTTATGACCTGGTCTCATGAATGTGGCTCAAATAAAGAACAATAAGACAATTTTTACTACAAATAAGACAGAATGACTTGCTTAGATTTCTGTTTTTGTTGTGTATTTGCATGTCAAGTTTTTTGATATTAGAAAGATGTCTTAATACAAGAAACTTATTCGCAGATTTTTTTTGACCTGTTAATTCAGACCTCATTTTTATCTTTGAATAACTTGACATAAGACATTTTTCTGGACTTGTTGGTTGATTGTGGCTCATATCAAGAATTACAAGGCATTCTTTTTAGTAAAAAATGACACAATGACTTGCATAGATTTCAATTTTTGCATGTGTGATTCGCTTTAGAAATGAAAACATTTGTATGTCATTAAAAGCCTGCAGTCATTTTGTAACTAACTCAATACAATCTGTGAATCTCTGCAGGTTCACTCTGGAGTTTGACTCCATCGTTCGCCTCGGAAAAGGAGGCTTTGGTCGTGTTTATAAGGCACGACAAATTCTGGTGGACAAATATTTCGCCGTGAAGATCGTCCGCTGCAAAAAGTAAGAAAAGTTTGACGGTTTATTATGAGAATCTGCTTCAGAAGCTGTGCAGAGTAAGGCTTAATTTTATCACATGCTGACTTTTCTTTCTCTCGTTTGATCAGCAAAGCTCTGAGAGAAGTGGCGGCGTTATCTGAGCTTAACCATCCCAACATCGTGCGATACTTCACGTGTTGGCTGGAGGATTCTCGATACCAATGGGACAGCGCAGCAGACAGTTACAGCAGCTCTCAGTGAGTAAAAACATCCTTACAGAGTTTTAACTTTAAACCAAATCAAGTTTATTTCAGATACCGTAACTCTGTTTTTATTTTACAGGTCGTCTGATAATCCGGACATAAAGTTCCTTTACATTCAGATGGAGTTGTGTGACACCAGGAACCTTAGAGTGTGGATCGACGAGCAGAATACGCAGAATCCGAAGAAATCTCTTCGTAATTTCAAGAGAAAAGAGGAGAGTCTTCGTATTGCTGAGCAGATCGTCAGCGGAGTGAAATACTTCCACTCCCTGAAGTTCATCCACAGAGACCTGAAGGTGAGAGAGAGCAAAGATCATTTATCCTTTAAATTCTGAGAGGAAGGTAAAAGTGGGGGTCTGTTGATGCTTTTTCGTTTTTTTTTTTCTTTTGTTTGTTTGTTTGTTTGCTTGTTTTTTTATCCTTTGGCTTGTGTTTTGGCTTATGTTAAAAAAAAAGAAAGAAGAAGAAGAGAAATTGTTTTAAGTTGATGTATTGCAAGTGAATGGACACCGGATTTTAGTGCTCTTAAATAATCATTTATTCATAACATTACAAAATATTTGAAAATATTACTTTATGACTATTATTGCTTTTTTTATTATTATGGCCTTAATTATCCTTAGCTTTATAATCCTTATTTTATCATAATTGTTATTATTATTATATTATCATATTTGTGATATCATTTTTATTTATTATTACAATTCTTCTTATTAGTTTTATAATGTAATTTTTATCATAAATAGAAACACTGCAAAAACTGAAATCTGAGCAAGTCATTATGTTTTATTTTTAGTCAAATTGGTCTTACTATTCTTGATTTGAGCCACATTTACTAGACAAGGTCATAAAAATGTCTCATTTCAAGTTTTTTAAAGACAAAAATGAGGCATCAATTGCTTGTAACAAGTAAAAAAAAAAATCTGCCAATGGGATAAGATAAAAGATTCTTGTTTTAAGACATCTTTCTAATTTCAAGAAAATTCGTCTTATCCCATTGGCAGATTTTTTTGACTTGTTACAAGCAATTTACACCTCGTTTTTGTCTTAAAAAAACTTGAAATAAGACATTTTTATGACCTGGTCTGGTGAATGTGGCTCAAATTAAGAACAATAAGACAATTTTTACTACAAATAAGACAGAATGACTTGCTTAGATTTCAGTTTTTGTAGTGACTATCACATCACTATTATTATCGCTGTTTTTATTTTTATGACTATTACTATTGCAATTATCATTATCATTCTTTCTATAACATTAATATTTTCATTACACTTGTTAGAGGTGGATTCACTTGTAAAGATTAGGTTTTGTCACTAAACAAATTGTTAAAAAAAAGAAAGGTAAAGTGAAGTGACACGTTTGTTTGTTTCCCCGCCGTTAGCCCGCCAACATCATGTTTGGGAAAGACGGGGAAGTGAAGATTGGAGACTTCGGTTTGGTCACGGATGAGAATGATGACGATGCTGAAAACCTGGTGGAGAGAACCGAGCGCAAAGGAACTCGCTCGTACATGGCACCTGAGCAGGTGAGTCTTCAACCAATCAGACGACAGTTTCCCCAAGAAAACTGATTCAGGATTTTCAACTCAAAGCTGTTAAACTGAAAACATAGAAAATGTACATTACTCTCTCTTTGCATGTTTTTCTACTCACGAACCTAATAGATCAGGCCCTTTGATGTCAAAATCAATGCTGTTAATTTGCCTCTAATTTTCTTTTTGTGTTCTCTGACAGAAAAACGGGAAAACTTACGGACGAAAAGTGGACATTTATTCTCTGGGGTTGATTTATTTTGAACTCTTGTGGAACACAGGTACCAGCATGGAAAGGTCAAAGGTGAGCATCTTCCTCAGAAACAATTTGCATAAAAATTCTTCTTCTTTCAACTTTAAATAAACAACATCTAAACATGGAAAAATGCTGAGATATTATCGTATCATCTCAGTTTTTCCTCTATGAGCTTCATTCAACAAAAGAATGAATTTTCTCCCCATGTTTCCCAGGTGTGGGGTGATGTCAGAAACCAGAATCTTCCAAAAGGATTTTCACAAAACTTCCCGCTTGAGGTACACCACGGTTTTCCTTTCTTCAGGAGTTAACGCACTTACAACATTTCACCCGCAAAGTTTAGAGTATCAAAGGTCAAATCAAAGTGAAAGTACAACAAGTGCTTTTTCTATCTGTCTTTCATCAACGACGGGTTTTTAATGACATTTAAACCTGACGGCACAGAACCAGACTGAATGAAGACAAAATACAGCCCTAAAATGCTCCTTCATGATTCCTAAATAAGTTAAAAGTCCTTTTTAAACCAAAAAGAAGTTAACAGCAAAGATAGTTGGCTTTAAAGAGTCTTTTAAATTAAATCAAAGTTGGTCGGCGCAGGAGCGATCTGTCTGCCACGAGAGTCTTTAAGCACCAATCAGTCCATGAATCCACAGGGAACCAAAAAGGAAAACCAGTTCAAAGAAGAATGATTGATCAACAACAAATCTCTGCTATACCAGGCCCAAAAATCAAAAATTAAAGTGATCTCACTGGATCCAGGGAAGAGTTGATGTCAGGAAGCAGCTCCTTCGTTTTCCTCCGCGTGCAGCAGCACCAGGCTGTTGTTTACCTCCGTTGTCATGACGACCCACATTGAGCCGCGGTATTACTTAAATGAAATCTTTTGAAAGCTTTTTTTTTTCCTTTAAAGACCACGATGGCACATATGTTAGTACAAAATTATGTTTGTGTCGGGCTGGTCAAAAAGGTAACCAAACCGTGTAGAACCGAGTAGAGTAGAGCTGGAATTGTATAGTGGAAAAGCACCATTAGATTCATATCCTGCTTCACTACAGCTGTACAGCACAGTCCGTGACAACATGAGTGATTGGTAATTCAAACAAGATGTAATCATTTCAAAAACAGACATTTGTCCGGTGTTTTTGTTGAATCTCACAGCTCACAGGACATTTTACTTCACAGTTTGAGATGATTCAGGTCAGTCACATCTGGTTTTGGCAAAAGAAACATATCAATGAAAGGGGAAAACATGAGATATAACCACACTAGTGTTGAAATTTTACATCCAAAGTCTCACACCGTCAGAGTTTGTGCACTGTATGCACGTAAGTTCAGGGGGCCTCATGCAGGAGAGCGTATAAAATAGTGTATTATATGACTTCAACATCAAACTGGGTTAAGTTAAAGGAAATTTATAAGCTCAAGGCAGCTTCACTTTTTTGCCTTTTTGGCGAAATTAATCTCTGCAATCCTGAGAATCAGGTTGGGACCCAGTACTGGTTGATCTTCAATACCAAATACTTGGGTTTGAGGACAGAAATTCTGATCAGGTCATCCATTCTAAAAAAAAATCTTTCTTATTTTAGAAAAGACTTTGGACATATTTGGTAGACAAGCTAACTGTTGATAACGCAGGCTGATAAAAAGGAGTTTAAGATGTAAAATATTCAGCTGGAGGTGAACTGGGGGAGAAATGTGTTAAATGACTGTTTGTTTTTTGATGTTGTTTTGTTTTGTTGCAGAGTCAGATAATTAAATCGATGCTGTCTACGGAGCCAGAAGACCGACCAGACGTAGGAGAACTCAAGAAGAAGCTGGAGGAATTCTCTCGAATACTTACAGATGTTAAAGAAGCACACCGTGATAATAAGACGATGTGATCATGATAGGTAGATACATAAACTACAGGAAGAATTTCACGGTTTATACATGAGCTTAAATATTTGAGCTGATCGTGATTATCTCAAACATAATTTACTCAGCATGCCGGGGTCTGTGTGTTTAACAAACAGGTATAACTGAGTATCATCTGCATAACGACGAAATAAAACACCATGTCTATTTGTGTTGAGCCCAAGAAAGAGCATGTACAAGTTTAATAAGAGGAGGAACTAAAACAGACCCCTGAGGTGCTCCAAACGTGCCTCATTAAAACCAGAAACATCACTATTTCAGCTGTGGTATTAACTTACGATGCAGCCGACCCATAGGGGGAGCTGTGGTGAATTCAGCTTCACTTTTAGAGAGCTGTCATGTTGCCCATCTTTTTAAACATTAAGGTAAAAAAACATTCAGACCCGTGCTTCTGTAAGTGCCTAACCTTGTTGCACCTTATTTGTTGATGTGTTTATGTGCGCCTCTCGCCCTAAATGCACTTATAATATTCAAAGAATGATTCAAGTGACTGAAATAAAAGCTTTTTAAAAAACATCCACATGGACAATCTTTTTAAAACTGAATCAATTATTGAACCATTAATGGGTTATAAGAAAAAGCTACTACACAACAAAGAGAGTCATCACAAGTGACTTCTTATCATGTTTGAAACAATGTTGTAATTGATGTTTAAAATGAGATTATGTGGTTTGTTTTAACCATCAAGAATCATCATGTCCTGGGTGAAGATGTTCTCTCCTAAGCTTGTTTTGTTTTTGTTTACAGTGATATCATGTCACAACCTTTCAAATGTAATTAAGTGTAAATTGCACTATAAACTCCTGTAACAAATGTCTGATCATGGATCAATAAAATTGGGTTATCAGCAACAGGATTAGTGTTTATTTCACACCGAGTACTACATTTTTTGGTTAACTTTGGCGGTAAGAAGCAAGTTTTCATGTTTGTTTAATTCTTATTTCATGTTAATATGGTTTTTATTGGAAACAATTTTTTTCTGATTTCCTTGAGACAAAGTGAAACACGCTTTAATTTCTTGAGATAACAAGATTAGTTGTCCAATCATCCTGAAATATCTAGATTTGTTTATCTAAGTTTATCCTCTTATATTGGTTGCAGTTGCAGGCTTCCATGCATTTTTTTTTGTCTTATTTTATTTTTTGAAGGCCTGGTGAGTATTTTAATTCTTTCTTTAAAGACATGTTTTCAATTCTTTATTATTTCATTAAATTTTGACTTTAATATTATAAATCTATGAGGTCTGAATTCTGAGAGAAATATGTCAAAATTCAGACTAGAATTTTGAAATAAAAGTCTGATTTTGGGATACAATTATAAGCTATTTTATGTTTGTTTCGTAAAAGAATGATTTCCGGAGGGGCTTTTATTTTGAAAGATGTTAAGCAGAAGGGGAGAGTTCTGATGTGTGTTATGGACTGTTGGAAGTTAATAAAAGTTAGACGTGATCCATGTGCTTTAATTCTATACAGACAAAACAGTTTAGGCTTTCTTGAAGACTCTCAGCGACATAATCACAGAATTTTTAAAGAAAAGTCAAGATTCTGAGATTAAATTTTTAAAAAATAATTAAAAATTAAAGCTGCCAAGCAGCGATAAACGGGACCGAGCGCATTGGTCATTCGAGGCACACGTGGGGTTCAGACACATTGGTCATTCGAGGCACCTGTGGGGTTCAGAGCACGTGGAAATAGGAAGCCTGCAGAAGGCACCCTTAGTTTAAGTTGGGCCTGTAGACGCAGCCAAATGACCATATTTCCTGGAGCCAAATAGTCATTTATGCAGTGTGTGAGTTGATGAGACCTAAAATTGGGGCAAAAATATAAGCAAATCTTGTAAGACCAAGAGTTTAATCTTCTAAGTTTGAGGGTGTGTTCAGGGATGTATCTTGACAGTTTGAATGAAATGTGAATGAAATGAGGCCAAAAATCAGGGACTTAAAGGGACTAGTTCATTCATGAAGCCAGTTTAGAGTTTGACAGTAACCCAGATGGAGATCCTTGTAAATAGGAGCTTGCCCTTAGAAATGGTGGTTGCTGAAGATGTTTTTGATGTTTCTGTGCAGTTGTTTTGAAGAAATAAAATAAAGGGGGAGGAGCTATTACTCACAGAGTAAAACTTGTAATTTCCTGTGGCCAATAGGAGGCGCCTTTCTGTGCGTGAATGAAAGTCATATGGCTGCATTCAGGCTTGGACACTGAACATTTGTGTGTCTTTTGGTCAGGATCTGACTATGTACAAGAAAGTTATTATTAAGGAACTGTGTTTCTAAAGTAATGGTCAAGTATGTGTAGTTTTGGTGTTTCCCAGTAGGGGGCGCTGTACATTGACACGTACATACACTCAGGCTGTGACAGCGAACATACGTGTGCACTTTGGTCTGGAAGCGACTTTGCAAACCAGAGATATAGAGGTTAGATTTTTACGAAAAAATTGTCAATTTTGATCGCCGTTTGTGGCCACGCCCTTCCAGTTAGGAAAAATTCAAAACATACCTTTGGTTCATATAAGTGTGTTGTAGACATACGTGCAGTTTGGAGATGATTGGAACAAAAACATAGGAGTTATTAGCAGAATGAGCTACCATGTTAGAATAGGAAGTAGAAGTGTTTTCGTACAATTCTGAAGTCTTGAAACTTTTTTTGGTATAAAGTGTTATATTTTCTGATAGGTCTTTGCATGAAGAATATGCATGAGAATTTTCACGCAAATCGGAGTTTGTTTAAAATTTAGCGAGGCACTTTTTTTTGCGCTAGCTACGACTGAATCTTGGGGTTCGGCAGGAACTTTCACGGGAAATTGGCCACCTACCAGCGGTGCGTCTAAGGGTGTAGCTAATAGAAAAAAATGTTACAAAAAATTGGATTTAAAAATAAAGGAGTAACGAGGTCACGAAGTTAGCTAGTTTTCCAAAAATCCCGACTTTGACCTAACATATCGGCAGTAACCCATAAAATGGTAACAAAACACTTTATATATTCCGAAAGGCCTTGGAAAGATCTATCTGGAAAAAAAGTTTCATGCGATTCGGACCAAAAAAAAAAACACGTTTTACTCATCGCCCCCTTGTGGCCAAACCGTAAGACTAATGAAAACTCTTTGTACAACTTTTAATCCTCGATATATGTCGCATACACACGAGAACATAGAAATCGATCGGATAAAATCCCTAGGACAAGTTCGTTCAAGTACGTGGCCTATTTTTGCCAAAAATGGCACGTTGAGGCCTCATTTCCGAAGTTCCTGTTCACAATTCACCATGTCGTTAAGAGACTTTTTTGTAGGTCTGGTCACAATGTATCCAACCTACTAAAATTTACAGCTATAGAAAATTTTTCACCGAGGGGCTAGCGCGGCTAGTCCGCACCTAGCGTAGCTAGCATGCCAAAAATTTCTAGAGGTGACGCCTGAGTAGCGGTTACACATTCACGGGGACGTGCCATAGAATTGCTGAGTTTATCTCAAGTGGAGTACCTGAAAAATGAGGCAACTGGGTACTAAAGATAGAATTAAAGCTGCCAAGCAGCGATAAACGGGACCGAGCGAATTGGTCATTTGAGGCACACGTGGGGTTATGGCACGTTGGTCAATTGAGGCCCCTGTGGGGTGTAGAGCACATGGACACGACAAGCCTGCAGAAGGCACCCTTAGTTTAAGTTGGGCTTGTTGATGCAGCCAAATGACCATATTTGCTGGAGCCAAATAGTCATTTTTGCAGTGTGTGAGTTTGATTGGACAATTAATTTAGTAGTAAATACGTGTAAAATAGGTGACAACTTCACAACAGAGGGTTAACACAGAGGAGTTAGAGATTAACTTTGGCCACTTGATGGAGCCCAATAACCACATTTGAGAGGAGCCAAATGCTCAGTTATGCATGGTGATAATTTGATTAGCCAAAAAATTGGAAAAAAATGTTGGTAAAGGTCAAAACACTAGGAGTGTAATCCTGTAAATTTTAGGGTGTGTCCAGGGATGTATCTTGACAGTTTGAATGACATTTGAATGACATGAGGCCAAAAATCAGGGACTTATAGGGACCAGTTCATTCATGAAGCAAGTTTATAGTTTGACAGTAACCCAGATGGAAATTCTTGTAAATAGGAGGTTGCCCTTAGAAATGGTGGTTGCTGAAGATGTTTTTGATGTTTCTGTGCAGTTGTTTTGAAAAATAGAATAAAGGGGGAGGAGGTATTACTCACAGAGTAAAACCTTGAATTTCCTGTCTCCAATAGGAGGCGCCTTATTTTGCGTGAATGAAAGTCATATAGATGCATTCAGGCTTGGACATTGAACATTTGTGTGTGTTTTGGTCAGGATCTGACTTTGTAGAATAATGTTATTATTCAGGAATTGTGTTTCTATGGTAATGGTCAACTATGTGTAGTTTAGGTGTTTCCAGTAGGGGGCGCTGTACATTGAGACCTACATGGACTTAGGCTGCGACAGCGAACATACGTGTGCACTTTGGTTTGGATCAGACTTTGCGAGCCAGAGATATAGAGGTTTGATTGTTCCAAAAATGGTCAAATTTGATCGCCGTTTGTGGCCACGCCCTTTTACCCAGGAACAATTCAAAAATACCTTTGGTGCATATGAGTTTTTTGTACACATACATGCAGTTTGGAGATGATCAGAGAAAAACTGAAGGAGTTATTAGCAGAATTAGCTACCATGTTAGAATAGGAAGTAGAAGTTTGTCGTACAATTCCGAAGTCGTGAAATTTGTTTTGGTATAAAGTGTTATATTTTCTGATAGGTCTTTGCATGAAGAATGTGCATGAGAATTTTCACGCCGATCGGAGTTCGTTTAAAATTTAGCGAGGCACTTTTTTTTGCGCTAGCTACGACTGAATCTTGGGGTTCGGCAGGAACTCTCAGGGGAAATTGGCCACCTACCAGCTGTGCGTTTAAGGGTGTTCGTTATATAAAAAATTTAACAAAAAATTGGATGTAAAAGTAAAGGAGTTACGAGGTCACGAAGTTGGTGAGTTTTCCAAAAAGTCCGACTTTGACCTAAAATATCGGCAGTAACCCATAAAATGGTAACAAAACATTTTATATATTCTGAAAGGCCTCGGAAATATCTATCTGGAAAAAAACTGTCATGCGATTCCAACCAAAAAAAAAACCGCGTTTTACTCAGCGCCCCCTGGTGGACAAACCGGAGGACTAATGAAAACTCTTTGTACAACTTTTAATCCTCGATATATGTCACATACACACAAGAACACAGAAATCGATCGGATAAAATCCCTAGGACAAGTTCGTTCAAATAGCTAGCCTATTTTTGCCAAAAATGGGTGTAAATCCGGAGTAAAGACTTCCAGGACAAGTCTTAAGTGGTACAGCTATTCTCTCAAAAAACATCCAGACCTGTGGTACATAGGTTGGATATGTTTAAATGTCCCTATTTTTTAAAACGGGGCTCCCCGATCGCGCCGATCAGGCGTGGATCGCATCGGTCGTACGTTTTTTAAAGATTCCCACTACAGACTCATCCGGTTACACATTCACGGGGGTGTGCCCTAGAATTGCTGAGTTTATCTCAAGAGGAGTACCTGAAAAATGAGGCAACTGACCCCTAAAGACGGAAAAATAATAATCCGAGCAATTCCAAGAGGGTCCTCGCTGACACTTGTCAGTGCTCGGTCCCTAAATATTGTCAACGTTGAATTATCGTTGCTACACACACCAAATGACCATGAGCAAAATGGCATTTAAGAACTCACTGACGAGACCTTGAAATGAGAACCAACCTTCAAAAAGCTCACCACCTTATGCCCCCAAGATGCCAAATTAGAGACATGCCAAAGTGTTGGTATTTAAAAACAGGACAAAGAATTTGTTTGACGTCTGTTGGGATTTGCATGACCAAGTGTGAATAACTTCCAGAAGGATACTCAGAGAAGCATTGAGAGGTTGCTGAATGGTTGCTTTTAACTTGTTTTCCAGTCATGATTCACCCTTACTATTCATAAAAACCCTCAGACAGTAATTCTGTATAACGTCTCACAATCAAGCCAGTTGTGTCACATTCACTATGACAATAAGATACTCCAGCTACTTTGTCAAATTATATTTTGATGTGCAAAATACTGTAAAAGTCCTGCATCCTTGAATCCCCTTCCCTTCGCTACACATGAGACATGCATGAGCTGCTGTCATTATCTGCTTTTGATTTTTGACATGCTTAAATACTGTCATCATCTCCCTGAAGTGTTTGAATACATTCTCATTGCTACTTTCTTTTTATGACTAGATTTAAGATCAGACGTTCAGGGTGCAGTCCTTCTCTGATCAGTGAGTATCTAAATGTTGACCCTCCCCATGATACGGATCATGGTTGAAGCTCCGTGACTTGACCTCACCCTGATACCATCATATCACTCAGTATCAACACTTGATACAGGTATCAGCATGTCAAAGGTTGGCCAAGTTAAACAGCAGATGGCATGGGACATCGTGCAGCGGGAGGGGAGCTGACACTGAGTCTGCTTAGACAAACAGCAGCCAGCAGGAGCCTGCTGAGAGGGTCGGCATGTGAGACATCGGGGCANTAGCTAGCATGCTAAAAATTTCTAGGCGCTAGGCCTGAGTAGCGGTTACACATTCACGGGGGTGTGCCATAGGATAGTTACGTTTTTCTCAAAGGACATACCTGAAATTTTAGCCAACTGACTACCAAAGAAACAATAATAATCCTAGCAATTCCAATAGGGTCCTCGCTGACACTTGTCAGTGCTCGGTCCCTAATTAAAGCTGCCAAGCAGCGATAAACGGGACCGAGCGAATTGGTCATTCGAGGCACATGTGGGGTTATGGCACGTTGGTCAATCGAGGCACCTGTGGGGTTCAGAGCACATGGACACTACAAGCCTGCAGAAGGCACACTTAGTTTAAGTTGGGCTTGTAGATGCAGCCAAATGACCATATTTGCTGGAGCCAAATAGTCATTTTTGCAGTGTGTGAGTTTGATTGGACAATTATTTTAGGAGTAAATACGTGTAAAATAGGTGGTGACTTCATAACACAGGGTTAACACAGAGGAGTTAGAGATTAAATTTGGCCACTTGATGGAGCCCAATGACCACATTTGAAAGGAGCCAAATGCTCAGTTATGCATGGTGATGATTTGATTATCCAAAAAATTGGGCAAAAGTGTTGGTAAAGGTCAAAACACTAAGAGCGTAATCCTGTAAATTTGAGTCTGTGTCCAGGGATGCATTTTGACAGTTTGAATGAAATTTGAATGACATGAGGCCAAATATCAGGGACTTATAGGGACCAGTTCATTCATGAAGCATGTTTAGAGTTTGACAGTAACCCAGATGGAAATTCTTGTAAATAGGAGCTTGCCCTTAGAGATGGTGGTTGCTGAAGAGGTTTTTGATAGTTCTGTGCAGTTGTTTTGAAAAATAAAATAAAGAGGGAGGAGCTATTAGTCACAGAGTAAGACCTTTAATTTCCTATGGGCGATAGGAGGCATCTTACTTTGGGTGAAGAAAAGTCATATGGCTGCATTCAGGCTTGGACACTGAACATTTGTGTGTGTTTTGGTCCGGATCGGAGTTTGTATAAGAATGTTATTATTAAGGACTTGTGTTTCTATAGTAATGGTCAACTATGTGTAGTTCCGGTGTTTTCCAGTAGGGGGCGCTGTACATTGACACCTACATGGACTCAGGCTGCGACAGCGAACATACGTGTGCAGTTTGGTCCGGATCTGACTTTGCGAGCCAGAGATATAGAGGTTTGATTGTTCAAAAAATGGTCAAATTTGATCGCCGTTTGTGGCCACGCCCTTTTACCCAGGGAAAATTCAAATAATACCTTTGGTGCATATGAGTTTTTTGTACACATACGTGCAGTTTGAACGGGACCGAGAGAAATGGTCATTTGAGGCACACGTGGGGTTATGGCACGTTGGTCAATCGAGGCCCCTGTGGGGTTCAGAGCACATGGACACTACAAGCCTGCAGGAGGCACCCTTAGTTTAAGTTGGGCCTGTAGACGCAGCCAAATGACCATATTTGCTGGAGCCAAATAGTCATTTATGCAGTGTGTGAGTTTGGTTAGACATAAAATTGGCGCAAAAACATAAGCAAAAGTTGTAAGACCAAGAGTTAAATCCTCTAAGGTAGAAGGTGTGTCCAGGGATGTATTTTGACAGTTTGAATGAAATTGAAATGACATGAGGCCAAAAATCAGGGGCTAATAGGGACCAGTTCATTCATGAAGCATGTTTAGAGTTTGACAGTAACCCAGATGGAAATTCTTGTAAATAGGAGTTTGCCCTTAGAGATGGTGCTTGCTGAAGATGTTTTTGATGTTTCTGTGCAGTTGTTTTGAAAAATAGAATACAGGGGGAGGAGCTATTAGTCACAGAGTAAGACTTTTAATTTCCTGTGGGCAATAGGAGGCGCCTTACTTTGGGTGAAGAAAAGTCATATGGCTGCATTCAGGCTTGGACACAGAACATTTGTGTGTATTTTGGTCCGGATCAGAGTTTGTATAAGAATGCTATTATTAAGGACTTGTGTTTCTATAGTAATGGTCTACTATGTGTACTTTTGTTGTTTTCCAGTAGGGGGCGCTGTACATTGACACCTACATGGACTCAGGCTGTGACAGCGAACATACGTGTGCACTTTGGTCCGGATCGGACTTTGCACACCAGAGATATAGAGGTTTGATTGTTCAGAAAATGGTCAAATTTGATCGCCGTTTGTGGCCACGCCCTTTTACCCAGGGAAAATTCAAACAATACCTTTGGTGCATATGAGTTTTTTGTACACATACATGCAATTTGGAGATGATCGGAGAAAAATTGAAGGAGTTATTAACAGAATGCAAAACAGGAAGTAGCTCCATGCTAGACAGGAAGTGGCCCAATTCTGAAGCCGTGAAACTTTCTTTGGTATAAAGTGTTATATTTTCTGATAGGTCTTTTCATGAAGAATATGCATGAGAATTTTCATGCCGATCGGAGTTCGTTTAAAATTTAGCGAGGCACTTTTTTTTGCGCTAGCTACGACTGAATTATGCGATCCGGCCGGAATTTTCACGGGAAATTGGCCACATACTGGTGGTGCGTCTAAGGGAGCACCTAATTTAAAAATTGTTAACAAAAAATTGGATTTAAAAATTAAGGAGTAATGAGGTCACGAAGTTGGCGAGTTTTCCCAAAATGCCGACTTTGACCTCAAATATCGGCAGTAACCCATAAAATGGTAACAAAACATTTTATATATTCTGAAAGGCCTCGGAAAGATCTATCTGGAAAAAAACTGTCATGGTGATCTGACTTCGTAAAAAACTTCGGAAATTTCATCGCCCCCTTGTGGCCAAACCGGAAGACTAATGAAAACTCTTTGTACAACTTTTAATCCTCGATATATGTCNACAAAATCCCTAGGACAAGTTCGTTCAAATAGGTACCCTATTTTTGGCCAAAATTGGATTTTTAGGCGTCATTTCCGAACTTCCTGTACAGAATTTCTATATGGTCCTAGGAGACTTTTTTGTAGCCCTGGCCAAGGTCATTTGAAGCAAGTACAATTTACAACTATAGGACAACTTTTTACGAGGGGCTAGCGCGGCTAATCCGTGCCTAGCGTAGCTAGCATCTGAAAAATTTCTAAGTGTTTGGCCTGAGTAGCGGTTACACATTCACGGGGGTGTGCCATATGTCGATTGCGTTTAATTCGAGCGAAATGCCTCAAATTTTAGCGAATGAGGTCCCAAAGAAACAAAAAAAATAATAATAATCCTAGCAAATACAATAGGGTCCTCGCTGACCCAGTCTGCTCGGTCCCTAATTAAAGCTGCCAAGCAGCGATAAAGGGGACCGAGCGAATTGGTCATTTGAGGCACACGTGGGGTAATGGCACGTTGGTCAATCGAGGCCCCTGTGGGGTTCAGAGCACATGGACACCACAAGCCTGCAGAAGCCACCCTTAGTTTAAGTTGGGCTTCTAGATGCAGCCAAATGACCATATTTGCTGGAGCCAAATAGTCATTTTTGCAGTGTGTGAGTTTGATTGGACAATTAATGTAGGAGTAAATACGTGTAAAATAGGTGACAACTTCACAACACAGGGTTATCACAGAGGAGTTAGAGATTAACTTTGGCCACTAGATGGAGCCCAATAACCACATTTGAGAGGAGCCAAATGCTCAGTTATGCATGGTGATGATTTGATTAGCCAAAAAACTGGAAAAAAATGTTGGTAAAGGTCAAAACACTAAGAGTGTAATCCAGTAAATTTTAGGGTGTGTCCAGGGATGTATCTTGACAGTTTGAATGACATTTGAATGACATGAGGCCAAAAATCAGGGAGTTATAGGGACCAGTTCATTCATGAAGCAAGTTTAGAGTTTGACAGTAACCCAGATGGAAATTCTTGTAAATAGGAGGTTGCCCTTAGACATGGTGGTTGCTGAAGATGTTTTTGATGTTTCTGTGCAGTTGTTTTGAAAAATAGAATAAAGGGGGAGGAGGTATTACTCACAGAGTAAAACCTTGAATTTCCTGTCGCCAATAGGAGGCGCCTTATTTTGCGTGAATGAAAGTCATATAGATGCATTCAGGCTTGGACATTGAACATTTGTGTGTGTTTTGGTCAAGATCTGAATTTGTAGAAGAATGTTATTATTAAGGAATTGTGTTCCTATAGTAATGGTCAACTATGTGTAGTTCTGGTGTTTTCCAGTAGGGGGCGCTGTACATTGACACCTACATGGACTCAGGCTGCGACAGCGAACATACGTGTGCACTTTGGTCCGGATCTGACTTTGCGGGCCAGAGATATAGAGGTTAGATTGTTACAAAAAAATGGTAAAATTTGATGGCCGTTTGTGGCCACGCCCTTTTACCCAGGAAAAATTCAAAAATACCTTTGGTGCATATGAGTTTTTTGTACACATACGTGAAGTTTGGAGATGATCGGTGAAAAAGTGAAGAAGTTATTAGCAGAATGCAAAACAGGAAGTAGGTCCATGCTACACAGGAAGTGGCCTAATTCTGAAGCCGTGAAAGTTTCTTCGGTATAAAGTGTTATATTTTCTGATAGGTCTTTTCATGAAGAATTCACATGAGAATTTTCATGCAGATCGGAGTTTGTTTAAAAATTAGCGAGGCACTTTTTTTTGCGCTAGCTACGACTGAATTATGCGATTCGGCCGGAATTTTCACGGGAAATTGACCACATACCGGTGGTGCGTCTAAGGGAGCACCTAATTTAAAAATTGTTAACAAAAAATTGGATTTAAAAATAAAGGAGTAACGAGGTCACGAAGTTGGCGAGTTTTCCGAAAATGCCGACTTTGACCTAAAATATCGGCAGTAACCCATAAAATGGTAACCAAATGTTTTATATATTCTGAAAGGCCTCCAAAAGATCTATCTGAAAAAAAACTGTCATGGCGATACGATAAAATCTAAAAAAAAAAAACACTCAGCGCCCCCTTGAGGCCAAACCGGAAGACTAATGAAAACTCTTTTAATAACTTTTAATCCTCGATATATTTCGCATACACAGGAGAACTTTGGCATCAATCAGGTAAAATCCCTAGGACAAGTTCGTTCAAGTAGGTACCCTATTTTTGGCTGTTTTGGAATTTTTAGGCCTCATTTCCCGACTTCCTGTACAGAATTTCTACATGGACCCAAGAGACTTTTTTGAAGGTCTGGCCAATGTCTTTAGATTCTACTAAAATTTGCAACTATAGCACCACTTTTACCGAAGGGCTAGCGCAGCTAATCCGTGCCTAGCGTAGCTAGCATCATAAAAAAATTTCAGCATTTGGCCTGAGTAGCGGTAACACATTCACGGGGGTGTGCCATATGTCGATCGCGTTTATCTCAAGTGGAGTACCTGAAAAATGAGGCAACTGGGCAGTTAAGAAACAAAAATAATTNTGATTGTTCAAAAAATGGTCAAATTTGATCGCCGTTTGTGGCCACGCCCTTTTACCCAGGAAAAATTCAAAAATACCTTTGGTGCATATCAGTGTCTTGTACACATACGTGCAGTTTGGAGATGATCGGAACAAAAACATAGGAGTTATTAGCAGAATGAGCTACCATGTTAGAACAGGAAGTAGAACTTTGTCGTACAATTCCGAAGTGGCAAAACTTTTTTTGGTATAAAGTGTTATATGTTCTGATAGGTCTTTGCATGAAGAATGTGCATGAGAATTTTCATGCCGATCAAAGTTTGTTTAAAATTTAGCGAGGCACTTTTTTTTGCGCTAGCTACGACTGAATCCTGGGGTTCCGCAGGAACTTTCACGGGAAATTGGCCACATACCATCGGTGCGTCTAAGGGTGTAGCTAATATAAAAAATTTAACAAAAAATTGGCTGTAAAAATAAAGGAGTAACGAGGTCACGAAGTTAGCCAGTTTTCAGAAAATCTCGACTTTGACCTTAAATATCAGCTGTAACCCATAAAATGGTAACAGAACATTGTATATATTCTGAAAGGCCTTGGAAAGATCTATCTGTAAAAAAACTTGCATGCGATTCCGACAAAGTAAAAAACCGCGTTTTACTCAGCGCCCCCTTGTGGCCAAACTGGAAGACTAATGAAAACTCTTTGTACAACTTTTAATCCTCGATATATGTAGCATACACATGAGAAACTTGAAGTTGATCGGATCAAATCCCTAGGACAAGTTCGTTCAAATAGCTAGGCTATTTTTGGCTAAAATGGGACTTTTAGGGGTCATTTCCGAACATCCTGTCCAGAATTTCTATATGGTCCTAACAGACTTTTTTGTAGGTCTGGCCGAGGTCTAATGAACCTACTAAAATTTACAGCTATAAAAAAATTTTCCCCGAGGGGCTAGCGCAACTAGTCCGCACCTAGCGTAGCTAGCATGCTAAAAATTTCTAGGCGCTAGGCCTGAGTAGCGGTTACACATTCACGGGGGTGTGCCATAGGATAGTTACGTTTTTCTCAAAGGACATACCTGAAATTTTAGCCAACTGACTACCAAAGAAACAATAATAATCCTAGCAATTCCAATAGGGTCCTCGCTGACACTTGTCAGTGCTCGGTCCCTAATTAAAGCTGCCAAGCAGCGATAAACGGGACCGAGCTCATTGGTCATTCGAGGCACACGTGGGGTTATAGCACGTTGGTCATTCGAGGCCCCTGTGGGGTTCAGAGCACATGGACACTACAAGCCTGCAGAAGGCACCCTTTGTTTAAGTTGGGACTGTAGATCCAGCCAAATGACCACATTTGAAAGGAGCCAAATAGTCATTTATGCTGTGTGTGAGTTTGATGAGACATAAAGTTTGGGCAAAAACATAAGCAAAAGTTGTAAGACCAAGAGTTGAATCCTCTAAGTTTGAGGGTGTATCCAGGGATTATCTTGACAGTTTGAATGACATTTGAATGAAATGAGGCCAAAAATCAGGGAGTTATAGGGAGTAGTTCATTCATGAAGCAAGTTTAGAGTTTGCCAGTAACCCAGTTGGAAAGTATTGAAAATAGGAGCTTGCCTAAGAAATGGTGGTTGCTGAAGATGTTTTTGATGTTTCTGTGCAGTTGTTTTGAAAAATAAAATAAAGGGGGAGGAGCTTTAACTCACAGAGTAAAACCTTTAATTTCCTGTCGCCACTAGGAGGCGCCTAAACTTTGGGTGAATGAAAGTCATATGGCTGCATTCAGGCTTGGACACTGAACATTTGTGTGTGTTTTGGTCAGGATCTGACTTTGTATAAGAATGTTATTATTAAGGAATTGTGTTTCTATAGTAATGGTCAACTATGTGTAGTTTAGGTGTTTTTCAGTAGGGGGCGCTGTACATTGACACCTACATGGATTCAGGCTGTGACAGCGAACATACGTGTGCACTTTAGTCTGGATCTGACTTTGCGAACCAGAGATATAGAGGTTAGACTTTTACGAAAAAATGGTCAATTTTGATCGCTGTTTGTGGCCACGCCCTTCCAGTCAGGAAAAATTCAAAAATACCTTTGGTTTATATAAGTTAGAACATGTGTATACACGTCAAACCTCTACTAGCCTTGTTTTTGTATCCTCAATAATCGTCTTAATCGATGGTACAATCTTGTCCTTCATCTTGAAACAGCATGTTAAGGCTTCAGCGCTTTAAACAAAACCATATTTCAAAATATAAAAGACTATCCAGAATGCATGAAGAATGTGCATGTGAATTTTCATGGCGATGGGAGTTTGTTTAAAATTTAGCGAGGCACTTTTTTTTGCGCTAGCTACGACTGAATCTTGGGGTTCAGCAGGAACTTTCACGGGAAATTGACCACATACCAGCGGTGCGTCTAAGGGTGTAGCTAATAGAAAAAAATGTAACAAAAAATTGGATATAAAAATTAAGGAGTAACGAGGTCATGAAGTTGGCTAGTTTTCGGAAAATTACGACTTTGACCTAAAATATCGGCAGTAACTCATAAAATGGTAACAAAACATTTTATATATTCCGAAAGGTCTTTGAAAGATCTATCTGAAAAAAAACTGTCATCCGATTCCGACAAAAAAAGAAAACGCGTTTTACCCAGCGCCCCCTTGTGGCCATACCTTAAGACTAATGAAAACTCTTTGTACAACTTTTAATCCTCGATATATGTCGCATACACACGAGAACATAGAAATCGATCGGATAAAATCCCTAGGACAAGTTCGTTCAAATAGCTAGCCTATTTTTGCCAAAAATGGCACTTTTAGGCCTCATTTCTGAAGTTTCTGTTCTGAATTCACCATGTTGATAAGAGGATTTTTTGTAGGTGTGGCCTCTATGTATCCAACCTATACAAATTTACAGCTATAGAAAATTTTTTCCCGAGGGGCTAGCACGGCTAGTCCGCGCCTAGCGTAGCTAGCACGAAAAAAATTTCTAGAGGTAACGCCTGAGTAGCGGTTACACATTCACGGGGGTGTGCCATAGAATTCCGGAGTTTATCTCAAGAGGAGTACCTGAAAAATGAGCGAACTGGGCAGGAAAGATAGAAAAATAATCCTTTGGATTCCAAGAGGGTCCTCGCTGACCCAGTCTGCTCGGTCCCTAATTAAAGCTGCCAAGCAGCGATAAACGGGACCGAGCGCATTGGTCATTCGAGGCACACGTGGGGTTCAGACACTTTGGTCATTCGAGGCACCTGTGGGGTTCAGAGCACATGGAAATAGGAAGCCTGCAGAAGCCACCTTTACTTTAATTTGGGCCTGTAGACGCAGCCAAATGACCATATTTGCTGGACCCAAATTGTCATTTATGCAGTGTGTGAGTTGATGAGACCTAAAATTGGGGCAAAAATATAAGCAAAACTTGTAAGGCCAAGAGTTTAATCTTCTAAGTTTGAGGGTGTGTTCAGGGATGTATCTTGACAGTTTGAATGAAATGTGAATGAAATGAGGCCAAAAATCAGGGACTTATAGGGACTAGTTCATTCATGAAGATAGTTTAGAGTTTGACGGTAACCCAGATGGAAATTCTTGTAAATAGGAGCTTGCCCTTAGAAATGGTGCTTGCTGAAGATGTTTTTGATATTTCTGTGCAGTTGTTTTGAAAAATAGAATAAAGGGGGAGGAGCTATGACTCACAGGGTAAAAGTTGTAATTAGGACACCGGTTATCCTCCGCGGAATGAAACGCACTTACTTTCAGTATACCGACGTAAGTCCGAACCTGTGACTTGTAAACACACACAAAACCAGTCCTAGACTGATACATCTTCTTTCAATAATAATTCCTTGACACAAAGATTTCATTACCAGTTCATACACATCAAACTCACAAAAGGTCATCCGGGCGCTGTACACTGACACGTACATACACTCAGGCTGTGACAGCGAACATACGTGTGCACTTTGGTCCAGATCCCACTTTGCGAACCAGAGATATAGAGGTTAGATTTTTACGAGAAAATTGTCAAATTTGATCGCCNGTTGTTTTGAAAAATAGAATAAAGGGGGAGGAGCTATGACTCACAGGGTAAAAGTTGTAATTTCCTGTGGCCAATAGGAGGCGCCTTACTTTGCGTGAATGAAAGTCATATGGCTGCATTCAGGCTTGGACACTGAACATTTGTGTGTGTTTTGGTCAGGATCTGACTATGTAGAAGAAAGTTATTATTAAGGAACTGTGTTTCTAAAGTAATGGTCAAGTATGTGTAGTTTGAGTGTTTTCCAGTAGGGGGCGCTGTACACTGACACGTACATACACTCAGGCTGTGACAGCGAACATACGTGTGCACTTTGGTCCAGATCCCACTTTGCGAACCAGAGATATAGAGGTTAGATTTTTACGAGAAAATTGTCAAATTTGATCGCCGTTTGTGGCCACGCCCTTTTACCCAGGAAAAATTCAAAATTACCTTTGGTGCATATGACTGTCTTGTACACATACATGCAGTTTGGAGATGATCGGAGAAAAACTGAAGGAGTTATTAGCAGAATTAGCTACCATGTTAGAACAGGAAGTAGAAGTTTGTCGTACAATTATGAAGTCGCGAAACTTTTTTTGGTATAAAGTGTTATATTTTCTGATAGGTTTTTCCATGAAGAATGTGCATGAGAATTTTCATGCCGATCAAAGTTTGTTTAAAATTTAGCGAGGCACTTTTTTTTGCGCTAGCTACGACTGAATCTTGGGGTTCGGCAGGAACTTTCAGGGGAAATTGGCCACCTACCAGCTGTGCGTCTAAGGGTGTTCGTTATATTAAAAAATTTAACAAAAAATTGGATGTAAAAATAAAGGAGTAACGAGGTCACGAAGTGAGCCAGTTTTACGAAAATCTCGACTTTGAGCTAAAATAGCGGCTGTAACCCATAAAATGGTAACTCTTGTAACATATATTAGACTTTCCGGAAACTTTCTAGATAGACATTTTTTTGAAAGTACGCTAAGGCTGCTTCATTTTTTGGTGCAAAATGAGTCGCGGGGGAACACCGGTTTGGCCTTCTGATTACTTTTGAGAAACATGTTGAAAATTAGGACCTATATACAACGTATGTGATGAGAAACTTGAAGTTGATCGGATTAAATCCCTAGGACAAGTTCGTTCAAATAGGTACCCTATTTTTGGCTAAAATGGGACTTTTAGGCGTCATTTCCGAAGTTCCTGTCCAGAATTTCTATATGGTCGTAGGAGACTTTTTTGTAGGTCTGGGTGAGGTCTAATGAACCTAGTAAAATTTACATCTATAAAAAAATTTTCTCCGAGGGGCTAGCGCAGCTAGTCCGCGCCTAGCGTAGCTAGCATGCTAAAAATTTCTAGGTGTGACGTCAGAGTAGCGGTTACACATTCACGGGGGTGTGCCATATGTTGTTCGCGTTTATCTCAAGTGGAGTACCTGAAAAATGAGCGAATGACGACCCAAAGAAAGAAATTAATTTCGACGGTTCGTCGCTATTCGCCCTGGCTCGCTTAACCAGTAAGCTCCGTGTGCACCCCAATACCGTGCAACCAGTTAGCTCCGGGGACACCCCAAGTCTCGTGTACCTGTAATGTTCGGACGTCTTGCGTGGGAATCAAATTCAACCCGAACATCTACGTCGGTTTACTGGTATAAACGACCTCGGTTTATCTCATTTTTGCAGTGTGTGAGTTTAATTGGACAATTATTTTAGGGGTAAATACGTGTAAAATAGGTGGTGACTTCACAACACAGGGTTAACACAGAGGAGTTAGAGATTAACTTTGGCCACTAGATGGAGCCCAATGACCACATTTGAAAGGAGCCAAATGCTCAGTTATGCATGGTGATGATTTGATTAGCAAAAAAATTGGAAAAAAGTGTTGGTGAAGGTCAAAACACTAAGAGCGTAATCCTGTGAATTTGAGAGTGTGTCCAGGGATGTATTTTGACAGTTTGAATGACATTTGAATGACATGAGGCCAAATATCAGGGAGTTATAGGGAGCAGTTCATTCATGAAGCATGTTTAGAGTTTGACAGTAACCCAGATGGAAATTCTTGTAAATAGGAGCTTGCCCTTAGAGATGGTGCTTGCTGAAGATGTTTTTGATAGTTCTGTGCAGTTGTTTTGAAAAATAAAATAAAGAGGGAGGAGCTATTAGTCACAGAGTAAGACTTTTATTTTCCTGTGGGCAATAGGATGCGCCTTACTTTGGGTGAATGAAAGTCATATGGCTGCATTCAGGCTTGGACACTGAACATTTGTGTGTGTCTTGGTCCGGATCGGAGTTTGTATAAGAATGTTATTATTAAGGACTTGTGTTTCTATAGTAATGGTGTACTATGTGTAGTTCCGGTCTTCTCCAGTAGGGGGCGCTGTACATTGACACCTACATGGACTCAGGCTGTGACAGCGAACATACGTGTGCAGTTTGGGTCGGATCGGACTTTGCGCACCAGAGATATAGAGGTTTGATTGTTCCAAAAATGGTCAAATTTGATCGCCGTTTGTGGCCACGCCCTTTTACCTAGAAATAATTCAAAAATACCTTTGGTGCGTATGAGTTTTTTGTACACATACGTGCAGTTTGGAGATGATCGGAGAAAAACTGAAGGAGTTATTAGCAGAATGCAAAACAGGAAGTAGGTCCGTGCTACACAGGAAGTGAGCCAATACTGAAGCCGTGAAACTTTCTTTGGTATAAAGTGTTATATTTTCTGATAGGTCTTTTCATGAAGAATGCGCATGAGAATTTTCATGCCGATCAAAGTTTGTTTAAAAATTAGCGAAGCACTTTTTTTTGCGCTAGCTACCACTGAATTATGCGATTCGGCCGGAATTTTCACGGGAAATTGGCCACATACTGGTGGTGCGTCTAAGGGAGCACCTAATTTAAAAATTGTTAACAAAAAATTGGATTTAAAAATAAAGGAGTAACGAGGTCACGAAGTTGACCAGTTTTCCGAAAATGCTGACTTTGACCTAAAATATCGGCAGTAACCCATAAAATGGTAACAAAACATTTTATATATTCCGAAAGGCCTCGGAAAGATCTATCTGGAAAAAAACTGTCATGGTGATCTGACTTCGTAAAAAAAATCGGAAATGTAATCGCCACCTTGTGGCCAAACCGGAAGACTAATGAAAACTCTTTGTACAACTTTTAATCCTCGATATATGTCGCATACACATGACAAAGTTGAAGTTGATCGAACAAAATCCCTAGGACAAGTTCGTTCAAATAGGTACCCTATTTTTGGCCAAAATTGGATTTTTAGGCGTCATTTCCGAACTTCCTGTACAGAATTTCTATATGGTCCTAGGAGACTTTTTTGTAGCCCTGGCCAAGGTCATTTGAAGCAAGTACAATTTACAACTATAGGACAACTTTTTACGAGGGGCTAGCGCGGCTAATCCGTGCCTAGCGTAGCTAGCATCTGAAAAATTTCTAAGTGTTTGGCCTGAGTAGCGGTTACACATTCACGGGGGTGTGCCATATGTCGATTGCGTTTAATTCGAGCGAAATGCCTCAAATTTTAGCGAATGAGGTCCCAAAGAAACAAAAAAAATAATAATAATCCTAGCAAATACAATAGGGTCCTCGCTGACCCAGTCTGCTCGGTCCCTAAT